>OX377619.1:88457740-88595740 GCA_947397865.1 Polietes domitor | reverse complement strand
ATTTGACAAATTGGTCCAGGTCATATTAGCCTAAGATTAGGAAACATACAAAAAGCCTTCCCGTTTTCACTCTTTTACCGAATTGAATTGTATTCGGATAGAAAGTGGAGTGTATCATATAGTCGGACCCGTCCGACTTCAGCCTTTCCTTACTTGTCAAGTTATAAATTTAAACGAAGTCCAACATACACATATAAAATATAACATGCATTGTTATTAAATTCGAATATTGAAATTATAATCTGTTAGATTCATCGGCTAAAAATAGTGTCTTATGTCATTATTTGACGGTCACATAAACCAACCAATCCATCGGCTACATACAATACAATTTTATTGATAACAATACAAATTTATTTATGTATATATACTACACAAATTTTTAAAAAATATTCTTTATTAATAGTGTTTCATCTGATTTTTAATTTCAAGTTTAAAGCTATATTGTTCTTTGAGTAAAATTAGATACGTCAGAATCGTTCGTGTTCGTATATATATTATTGATATATATTTAGAGTAAATATATAGCTGCACTACTCGCAAACTCTTTATAGACATTTTTGCAGACTTTTTTTCGAACTCCGTTATTGAAACATATGATTGGCAGCATTGTAATGCATTCTAGAAAAGTACTGACTCACATTGAATTAAATTTTTCTTGCCATTTAGCTTTAATTAATTATGATTTATTGAGTTCGACAATTGTTCGATTAGTCGGTTAATGGAATAGTTATTGGTGGCATTATTATACCCTACACCACTTCGTGGGCTAGGGTATTATAAGTTAGTTTCGCCCCAAATGTTTGTAACACCAAGAAATAATCGAGCTAGACCCACCTTTAAGTATACCGATCGGCTTAGAATCACCAGCTGAGTCGATTTAACGATGTCTGTCTGTCCGTCCGTCTGTCCGTCTGTCCGTCTGTCCGTCTGTCCGTCTGCTGTCCATCTAAGCTTGTTCGCACTCTACAGGTCGCAATTGTTGTCCGATTGTCATGAAAATTGGCAGAAGTTATTTTTTCTGGCCAATGACCATCGGTATTGAATTTGGAGGAAATCGGTTCAGATTTAGATATAGCCCCCATACGAATGTCGCTTCCGATTTTACTTTTTCCGCTCTAAAATCCACATCTTGTTCCCGATTTTCTTTAAATTTGGCACAACATCTTATAATCCAACTAGAAACACCTATGCAAAAATTGGGTAAGATCGGTTCAGATTTAGATATAGCCCCCATATAAATATCGCTCCCTATTTCACTTTTTCCGCTTTAGAAACCACATATTGTACCCGATTTTCTTTAAAATTGGCACAACATCTTATAATCTAACTAGAAATACCTGTGCAAAAATTGGGTAAGATCGGTTCAGATTTAGATATAGCCCCCGTACAAATGTCACTCCCGATTTGACATTTTCCGCCCTAGAAACGACATATTGTACCCAATTTTCTTTAAATTTTGCAGAACATCTTATAATCCAACTAGAAACACGTATGCAAAAATTGAGTAAGATCGGTTCAGATTTAGATATAGCCTCCATACAAATGTCGCTCCCGATTTGACATTTTCCGCTCTAGAAACGACATATTGTACCCGATTTTCTTTAAATTTTGCAGAACATCTTATAATCCAACTAGAAACACGTATGCAAAAATTGGGTAAGATCGGTTCAGATTTAGATATAGCCCCCATACAAATGTCGCTCCCGATTTGACATTTTCCGCTCTAGAAACCACATCTTGTACCCGATTTTCTTTAAATTTGGCAGAACATCTTATAATCCAACTAGAAACACTTATGCAAAAATAGGGTTAGATCGGTTCAGATTTAGATATAGCCCCCATACAAATGTCGCTCCCGATTTGACATTTTCCGCTCTAGAAGCGACATATTGTACCCGATTTTCTTTAAATTTTGCAGAACATCTTATAATCCAACTAGAAATACGTATGCAAAAATTGGGTAAGATCGGTTCAGATTTAAATATAGCCCCCTTACAAATGTCGCTCCCGATTTGACATTTTCCGCTCTAGAAACGACATATTGTACCCGTTTTTCTTTAAAATTGGCACAACATCTTATAATCCAACTAAAAAACCTATGGTGAAAGTGGGTAAGATCGGTTCAGATTTAGATATAGCCCTCATACAAATGTTGCTCCCGAAGGTTTAACCGTTTTTGGCCAAATTTTACATATTATATTTCACCAATAAACAGACATGGTGAAAGCGGGTCACATCGTTCCAGGTTTCAATATACCCCCATACAAATGTCCTTTCCGATTTAAAATTTTTTGTCAAACACATACATTTACAAGATGCAAAAATCCTTCCCGATTTCACTTTTTTACCTAATTGAATTGCAATGAGAATTGTTTGGGTGATGTCCATATGTCCATACTTTGAAATGACTTTGGTATACTACTGTATAATTTGTATTTGTCTGTCGGACAATTAGATCAATTACCATATTATTTACCATATTCGTTAAATTTGACTAAAGATGAATTTATAGCATATACATTATATGTATATATTTTATATAATTTGTATGAACTACATAAAATTGCTCCCATGAAATACCTGGGTTTAGTAATCAAAGCGAGGTACATACGCAGGGAGTGGTGTAGGGTATTATATAGTCGGCCCCGCCCGACTTTAGCCTTTCCTTACTTGTTTTTATAATAATGAAATTCGGTGTGTACACTAGGGCGTACCTCAAAAAAAAAGTTCGCCGTACACCTTCGAATATGAAGTATTATTGAAAGGTAGTTTCAAAAAAAAAATTTTTATTTTTTTATGCCGAACGTAGGGGTCGCGCTTTTACATTTTTCTATATAACTTGTATTTATAAACGGATTTTAAAGTGTGACACATCGATGTTTTTGTCTCGACGAGGCCGATTTTTTTGTCTTTGAAGTCATTGAGCTCAAGCACCCCCTTCTGGTACTTACCCATCATTTCTCAGTTGCTACTACCCTAATGTACCACTCTAATAATCGAAAATTAAAGCTCGCATAAAATCATGAATCATGTTTGAGCTCAATGACTTCAAAGACAAAAAAATCGGACAAAAACATCGATGTATCACACTTTAAAATCCGTTTATAAATGCAGAAGTTATATAGAAAAATGTAAAAGCGCGACCCCTACGTTCGGCATAAAAAAATAAAAAAATTTTTTTTGAAACTACCTTTCAATAATACTTCATATTCGAAGGTGTACGGCGAACTTTTTTTTTTTTTACTTGTAACCTGGTACGCTCTAGTGTACACCCCTCTAATAACATGTACACGTAAAATAAAGTGATTTTCAACATTCGTACTTTTAAGGGGGGAAATGTAGAAAAAGGGATAAAATTAGTACAAACTAATCGGCTACAGCTAAAATGATGAAATTCGGTGTGTACATTGCTATGACTGCGTAGACGTGCAAAATCAAGGAAATTTTAAAAATTTTTTACTTTCATGGGGAAATCGTGAGAATAAATGATACCAATCAAACAGCTGCAACTAGAATAATGAAAATCGGAATATATTTCAATTTAGTTCAACAATTTTGCTCCAGTTTAGCAAACATTTCCTTCAAAGTAGGAAAATGAACTAAATATAAGTAAAGTTTCCTTATTTAAAACAAATGGTAAATAGTTTATTTACTAGAAATTGGACAGTAAATTTACTTAAAAACATTTCGTTGGATCTAATAAAATATTCTTACAATTGAGTAAATTCGTACTTGTGTAGAAGAAATTTTCCAAGGTTTTTAGTAAACACAAGTAAAAACAGCGTTAAGTTCGGCCGGGCCGAACTTTATATACCCTCCACCATGGATTGCATTCCACAGAGGTTGTCGGTTTTCGTAGAAGTGCAGTAATATTACAGGAAAATATAATTTTTTTAATATAGCCAAACCAAAACAAATACAAATATTGAAAAATTCATTTTATAAATAAATATAATATTTTAATTATTTCAAACCACGCTTATAAGGCAATGCTACCAATACGTCAATTCAAAAAATAAATATTCTTATATTTATATTTTCAAAGCCACAAATATTGGTAGATAGTGGGTGCTACAGTTGGTTGTATTTACATTCTATTTGAATTCCAAAAGTACAAATTTTGAAAATCCATTATCAGACTTACATAGTGCAAAATAACCTAATTTCATGATTCAACCAATTTTTGCCGTAAAAAAAGTACTAATTTGGAAAAAAAAACTTTTTATTTTGCGTGTCTATGCAGTCAGAGGAATGTATACACCGAATTCCATGATTCCAGCTGCGCCCATTTGGTTGGTACCATTTTTACGTTTCTACGCAATTAGAATTTTATCATTCTAGCTGTAGTCGTTTAGTTGGTACTATTGTTATCCCTCTGTACCATTGAATTCCTTGAAAGTACTAATTTCGAAAAATTCGTCTATTTTCCGTGTCTACTCAGTCAGAGGAATGTATACTCCGAATTTCTTGACTCTAGCTGCGGTCATTAGATTTGTACTATTTTTATCCCTTTTTTTCATTTTAACCCCAAAAAGTACGAATTTTGAAAAATCCGTGTATTTTACTTATCTATGCAATCAGAGGAATGTATACACCGAATTTCATTATTCTAGGTACAGCCGTTTGGTTGGTACCATTTTTATCCCTCTATTCCTATTTTGCCCCTTAAAAGTACGAATTTGGAAAAAATACTTTTATATTATGTATCTACTCAATTAGAGGAATGTACACACCGAATTTCGTGTTTTTAGCTGTTGTCGTTTAATATGTATCATTTTTATCCCTTTTTTGCCCCATTTCACCCCCTACAAATAAGAATCACTTTATGGTGCACGTTTTTGCTATAAGGGGAATGCGCATACCAAATATCAAGCAAATATAAACAGACATATTCAAAAAACATGCTTAAATATGCTAAAATATTAGGGATTATTATGGGTATTTTTAGTCCTTGTGAGGAAAAAATGTATCCCTTTGGGCCGATTTCACCCCGTTTCAATCCCAACCGATCTACGACTATAAGACGCATTTATGAAAAATTTGAACGTTCTAGGTCCTTTCGTTTAGATGCTAGCGTGCTTTCAACAGACGGACGGACATGGCTAGATCGTCTTAGAATTTTAGGACGATCAAGAATATATATACTTTATAGGGTCTCAGGTCGAAATTTCAAGGTGTTACAAACGGAATGACAAAGTTAGTATACCCCCATCCTGGAGGTAATGAGCTTTTTCTTAAAATTAAGTTAATGTGTTTACTGAAATTTATGCCGAGTTCTTCATACATTCAAGTATTGATGAAGTTATACAAAATCACTTGAAATTGTTTAGAAAATTCTTGAATATTAATCAAAGAAGCTATTTCGTTCGTTTGCAGAGACTTTTCTCTTAAATACTTAAAATAAAAATTTACTTGTTTTGTGTAAAAAATCAGCAAATTTTTCCTCAATTAAAGTAAATATTTGCTTGATTTAACTAACAATTTACTTAGTTTTAGGAAATTGTCAGCAATATTTTACTTAGATTTAGTAAAAATGTAAATTGTACATTTTCCTCAGTTTGAGTAGATATTTACTTGGTTTGAGGAAAATTGAACTACAATCAAGTCCAAAGCATGTACTACTTTCAAGGAAAGTAAATATTGTTTTAGTGTTATACGAAGTAAAATTTTAGTTCATTTTAACTCATTATAGGGTTCACCTTTTGCTGAGTGTAGATTTCAAACATAAAAGGGAATAAAAAAAATCATGAAATTCCATTTATAAACTTCTCTTACTTCGTAGAAGCACAAAACAAAAGTACTTTTCCGAATTCATACCTTTAGGGATGAAATAGGGTAAAAAAGATAAAAATGGTACTAAGCAAACGGGTGTAGCTGGAACTGAAATTTCGAAATTTGTGATTTGTCTTTCTGTAGAATTATTTTGATATATATAGTCAGGGACTATTAAGCAATAAAAAACATAATTGTAGACACGTCTCCTAAGTCTTCGAAAAATACATTTGAGGAAGGCACACATCGAATTAGAAACCACCGCACGTTGGTATGTAAATTTTTTATCCCTTTTGTCTCGTTTTCACCTTAAAACAAGTAAGGAAAGGCTAAAGTCGGACGGGGCCGACTCTATGATACACTATAATTGCGATCTGTAATTTGATTACAACAATAGATGGACAGACAAACGGACAGACAGACGGACAGACAGATAGACGGACATTGCTAAATCGACTCAGAAAGTGATTCTAAGTAGATCGGTATACTATCTCGCTTCCTTTTGGGTGTTACAAACAAATGCACAAAGGCATAATACTCTCGTGGAGTGTATAATTACATTCAGTCCAACCTGAATAAGTGGGACCTGCATAAGTGGGAATCCTCTATTAGTGGGACATTTTTGAAGATCCCTGCTCGCTTCACACAAAATACCTCTTTAAGCGAGAATTTCAACCTCTTTAAGTGTGATTGAAGTTTTCGGAATTTACCTCTATAAGTAGGATATTTCACTCGTTTACCACTATCAATGGGATTTCACTGTCATAAGTGGGATTTATTTCAATTCCTTTACCTCTATTAGTGTGATTTCATGCTAGCAGAGATGTTTCTTTGTTATTGTGGTCGTTTTTTCTCTTCTTTATTTTTATTTTTTTACTCTCGGTTTTTTTTTCGGAACTCTCCAACACTTGTCCAAATTGTGTGTTAAATTACATCGGAATCTATTAAGCATTCCCTGTGAGCCATACTTGTTTAATACTTTTAATATTTTCCATAAAATCATTATTTGTGGGACAAATTTAAAAATGTCCAAGGGGCAGGTTGCAATGAACTTGATGTGGTGTACGCAGCAGCTCCATTGAGTACGTACTACATTCACCGAGGAAAGGAAGAGAGAAATGTTCATGTAGTCCCCTTGAGGGAGAGTACATCTGCAATTATACTTTTAATACCATCTACGCACGTGAATGTTGAACGACTTTTCTCTGGGGTAGAGTTAATGGCGATTTGCAGTTGAATATGATGACATCCTTTGATTATTGTTGTTGTTTTAAGAGTAAACAAATACTCGATTTATATCCTCCACTAGGGTATTATGCATTTGTTTGTAACACCTTAAAGGGAACAATATAGGTCCATTGTACATTATACAGATCATGTTGTTTTTTTTTTCATCAAATAAATGTACGTTCTCATACACGCTTTACCCGATTCATATTAAATTTTACGGGCCATCATAAATATTTTTGCTAGAAACGCCTTCAGTAGAAGTTGTACATACCGGCGCACGTTTTGATACCGCCTTCATACACATGAAAGAGGCTTCATAAAATCGTTCCTCAGTTATTGTACAGACCAGAGATGCAAATGCATCATTCTTTTTTGATTTCCATCCATTCTGCATTGGTTAACTATTGAATTAATTCTTTTCATCAAAAAATTAATTGAATGAGATTTGAATCAATTCATTTCCAATTCAAATGAATTGCAATTCATTTCAAATTCTAATGAATTTGGCAAAATGAATTGATTCAAATTTCAGTCAATTCTTTTTTGGTGAAAGGAATTAATTCAATAACACATTCATTTGAATTGTGGAGTGGTGAAGGTCAGAGATGTAAATTTATTTTAGTTCAATTTTGAATTAATTGTTTCCACAAAAAAATTGAATGAAATTTAAATGAATTACAATCCAGATATATTTACAGATATTTTTTCGAACACGTGGAGTTAAAAGGGTAAATAAATAATTCTCCAGGCCTGGATGGCATTTCAGCACTTGTCCTATGTAAGTGCTCTTCGACGTTTGCCCGTCCCCTTCGTACTCTTTTCAACCTTGCATACCGTACAGGGGTTTTCCAAGCGCGTTTGAAGATTGCGAACATCCAGCCCATTCCTAAAAAAGGTGAGGCTAATAACCCTGTTAGCTATCGACCGATTTGCTCAGCGCTCTCGAAGGTTTTGGAGAGTCTGTTTAAGCACCATCTTGTGAGGTATTTAGAAACCAATGACTTACTTAATGATCGACAGTATCGCATCCGTAAGAATCGATCTACGGGATACCTGATGACACTGCTATCCGAAAAGTGGAGTCGATCCATCCACCAGCTTGGAGAGAGTAAGGTCGTTGCTCTAGATATCTCCAAGGCCTTTGATAGAGTTTGGCACGGCGCACTCATATCAAAGCTTATCGTTTTTGGTGTTGTTGGTGACTTCTCTCGATTTATATCGAGCTTCCTCAGAGATCGCACTATACGTGTTGTTGTAGATGGGTTCTCGTCCGACGAGCATAGGTTAACAACAGGAGTATCACAGGGTTCTGTCCTTTCCCCTTCCCTTTTACTTATTTTCATCGACGACCTCATGGATCGGACTACGAATCCAATATACTCATTTGCGGATGACAGCAACCTCTGTCATTCATACTCATTTGATCATAGACCAAGTCGTCAAGAAATTGAAGACAAAAGGCGATTGATGGATGAGTCACTCAGCCAGGATTTACTGGCCATTTCCGAATGGAGTCAAGTTAATAGAGTCGATTTTAATGCAGGTAAGACCCAGTGCTACTTGTTGTCTCACAAGCGATTCGCTGATCCAACAGTGTCGTTGATTTTAATGAACGGTGTAGATATTGAGCAATCAGATACTCTCCAAAATACAACGTGAAGTTCCTGGGACAAAACATGTATTTGATGTGTCGAAAGAAGCAATCAAATGCATTAATGTCTGATCTTCTCAATATCTATACTACCTATACAGACCAAAGATGGAATACAACTCCCATATATGGTCGGGTGCGATGGAGTTGATAGGTGACGGTAGCATATCCAATTCTATTGTCTCCCTTGAACACCGTCGTAATGTTGGTTGTGTGTCATTGTTCTATCGATACTTTCATGGTGTTTGTTCTTCGGAAATTCATGATCTTATACCGCCCGTGAGAACGTTCGATAGAAATACGCGACTGTCCAGGAACGCTCACCCATTTGTTGTCGATTGGACAACCGGCCGCACTACACATTAAAGAATAAATTCGTTCTTCGCCCGTACTATCCGTATGTGGAATCTTTCCCTCCAATTACGACATTCAGAGATTCAAAACAGATGTCAACAGACACTACTCCCTCTTTCCTCCTTCCAATACCTGATATTCCTTCCGCCAACGCAATTCACTGCATTTATAGGGGACATCCCCTGAGTGTTGGTTCAGTGAAAAAAAATCTGTAAAGCATGTCCCCTATTGGCGTTTATTTACTTTGACAAACTTTTATCTATGCCATCAAACTATCTTCCACTCCTAAGAGGTCGATGTTTTAATATTTTCAGTTTGCCTTGTCCTTCAAATGAAGCATGCCATATCGAGCCACTGAAGTATACGTGATATGGTTGAACTTGCAACGTCGAAAGCGTTTTTAAGTTCTATTGGACTCTTCCCTTATTGGAGTTCTTGAAATTCAACTAATTGATATTCAATATTTTAAGCTTTGGTTTCGACATATCGAAGGTGTATTTAATTTAATTTAAGAAATCCCACTACCACAGGTAAAGCAATTGAAACAAGTAAAAAGGCGTTACGTTCGGCCGGGCCGAATCTTATATACCCGGAGTGCATTCCACAGTATTACCGGTAGAGGCTGTTAACTTTACATAGAAGTGCACTAACATATTAAACAATTGTGATAATCTTTATGCACATCACAATATTTGTTTACAATTTCTATAGAACATACTTATGTGCACTTTTTTAAATAAATAGTGATGCTTCATTATTATAATATTAATAGGCACCTACTATCTATATATAAAAATGGATCTGTGTTTTTTGTTTGTTTGTTCTTTATAGAAGCCTAAAGTACTGGACCTATCTTCTTGAAATTTTCACAGTATGTTCATGCTGAACCGGTGGTGAAAATATGCTATATAAATTTGTATTATGGTTGGTTTTTGTTAAGCTATAATGACCTAAAATATTTTTGTAAATAAAAATCCGTTTTTTTTTTAATTTTTGCTCCCGACGTTTCGTCAATATTTATTGACTTCTTCAGGGGATGGAGTAAATTGATGGACTTCAATTTACATTTAAATATCACAGATGTTATTGTGTATGAATAAACAAACAATTTTTATAAACTAAAACATTAAAATACAACACAGCTTAAGTTTATATCACAGGCTTGTTAACTAATTGCAACTCTATAGCTAGCGCTTTGATATTTTCAGTGGGCGTGGCACCTCTCACACAAATTTGGAATTTATTCGTTTTTTAATAAAATAGCATATTCGGAGAACTGTTGCAGCTAGGCTCTTGATTTTTTGTTAAAGTTCGCTAATTTTTAGTCTGCACAGTTGTGCTAAAATGGGGCGGTATTGGAAAAGTAGGCGTGGCACCTCCCATACGAAGTTAAAACGTATTATCGAATATTGCCATTTCTATAATACCTAGAGTGTTGAAATTTTGTGTGAGTGCATCCATCATCAATATGCGTAGTTGTGCCAAAAATAGGCGGTACAGGAAAAGTGGGCGTGGCACCTCCCATACGAAGTTTAAAGTTAAGTTTTCGAATAAATTCAGTTCTTACATACGAAGAAAAGACCTATTATCTAATATATTCAGGAGGAGAATCACGCACTACCAAAAATCCATTTGAGTTTTTACATTTCTTCCTTTATTCGCCGTAAACTAACGTCCTATTCTTCAATGTTCTCCATGGATCATATCCATTTCTTTAGTATCTCGGTTAAGTACCTTGATTACAATTGGTACATATATTACCGAGAAAAACCAATATGAAAGCTGATCTTAATTTTACTGTTTGGTTTTTGCCTGACGTAGTGGGCGGTGGTAGTATACATAAAGAGTGATTTTTTTGAGGTTAGGATTTTCATGCATTAGTATTTGACAGATCACGTGGGATTTCAGACATGGTGTCAAAGAGAAAGATGCTCAGTATGCTTTGACATTTCATCATGAATAGACTTACTAACGAGCAACGCTTGCAAATCATTGAATTTTATTATCAAAATGCGTGCTCTGTTAAGAAAGTTCAGAAAGAAAGAAATTGTGTTCAGCGACGAAGCTCATTTTTGGCTCAATGGGTACGTAAATAGGCAGAATTGTCGATTTTGGAGTGAATATCAGCCAGAAGCATTGCAAGAGCTACCAATGCATCCAGAAAAAGTCACAGTTTGGTGCGGTTTATGGGCTGGTGGCATCATTGGACCGTACTTCTTCAAAGATGATGCGAATCGTAACGTAACTGTGGTGAGCGCTACCGTGAGATGATATCCAACTTTTTTTTGCCCAAAATGGAAGAACTGAACTTGGTTGACATGTGGTTTCAACAAGATGGCGCTACATGCCACACAGCTCGCGATTCTATGGCCATTTTGAGGGAAAACTTCGGAGAACAATTCATCTCAAGAAATGGACCGGTAAGTTGGCCACCAAGATCATGCGATTTGACGCCTTTAGACTATTTTTTGTGGGGCTACGTCAAGTCTAAAGTCTACAGAAATAAGCCAGCAACTATTCCAGCTTTGGAAGACAACATTTCCGAAGAAATTCGGGCTATTCCGGCCGAAATGCTCGAAAAAGTTGCCCAAAATTGGACTTTCCGAATGGACCACCTAAGACGCAGCCGCGGTCAACATTTAAATGAAATTATCTTCAAAAAGTAAATGTCATGGACCAATCTAACGTTTCAAATAAAGAACCGATGAGATTTTGCAAATTTTATGCGTTTTTTTTAAAAAAAAAGTTATCAAGCTCTTAAAAAATCACCCTTTATAAAACTTTATGATAGATCAAAAAGTGAACATGATGCAGCAATCTTCAAAAATATGCCCTAAGTATCAGGTGCATAGTCAGTCAATGTAATCCCATTTAGATCCTGAAGGTACGATTATCGAAAGATCTCCCTATTTTTCACGTTTCCGCAGTCAGAGCAATGTACACTGCGAATTTCACTATTTAACTGTATCCGTTTGGTTGGTACCATTTTTATACCCATTCGCCCCATATCCGCCTAAAAGTACAAATTTCGAAAAATCCTTAATGTTTCGTGTCTATACAGACAAATGAATCTATACACCGATTTTCACTATTATTTCAACTTCAGCGGTTTGGTTGGTACCATTTCATCCCGAATATTTTTACTATCCCCTTTCGCGTCCTTTACCCTTAAAAATTTAAATTTAGAAAAATTCCTTTATGTTTCGTGTCTACACAGTCAGATTAGTGTATACAACGAATTTCACGATTTTAACTTCAGCGGTTTGGTAGGTACAAGTTTTATCCCTCTTTTTCAATTGTATACCTTAAAAGTGCGAATTTCAAAAAAATCCTTCTATTTTATTTGTCTACGCAATTGGAGGGATGTACAAACTGAATTTCATGATTCCAGTTGTTGAGGTATCATTGAAAAATCCATCTATTTTATGAGTCTACGTAATTAGAGGGATGTGCATTCCAAATTTCATGTTTCTAGCTGTTATCGTATCATTGGTACTGCTAAAAATGTTATTTTTTGTGCTTTCAAGCTATAAGAGAAATGTACGCAATTACATATAATGCAGAAATTTTCCAAAATATTGCTTAAATAGTCCAAATATCAGGTGGCATGTTCAGTCCTTGTTAGGGTAAAAATTTTCCCTCTGGACCGATTTCGCCCAATTTCAATCCCAACCGATCTGCTACCATTGACACAGTTACGGAAAATTTGAATCTCCTACCTTATTTCGTCTTAGAATTTTTACAGCACCCAGAATATATTTACTTTTTGACGTGTCAGATGAATATTTCAATGTGTTACAAACTCCCCATCCTTAGGTGGAGACTATAAAGACTTAAGTCCCACTCATAGAGGTAAATGAGTAAAATATCCCACTTATAGAGGTAAAATCCGAAAATTTAAAATCCCACATAAACAGCTTCAAATTCCCACTTATTGAGGTTTTTGGTGTGAAGCGTGCAGAAACAATCAAAAATGTGCCACTAATAGAGGATACCCACTTATGCAGGTCCAACTTATCTTGGTTTTTAACACTATTTTGCAAAGCGATTAGATAATTACCACATATAGAAAAATCGAAATAATTTAATGCGTTATTGTTGACGTTGTGATGTCTTTATCAGACATTTATTGGAAAGCATTCTTTGCCAGCTGAATAATGTCTGCATTAGTGCCACAGACATTTACACTTTTGGACAGATGCCACAATTGCTGTTTTGTCTGTTGCATCTGACTTATAGAAATTGTTAAATCTCTTCTGCGACACCTCCATTAGCTTTGTAGCCAAAGCTTTCAGGTATCCACTTCCTCCTTGAATTGTGGCTACAGCTGGCAACAGATAACCAAACAGTATAAAAGAGTATAAAAATGGGTGATTTTTGTATCCTTCACCTCCAGGATGGAGGTATATTCATTTTATCATTCCGTTTGTAACACCTTGATTATAAGTATATTAAGGTAGGGCTTATATTCAAAAGTGGCTATGAACAAAAACACAACTTTTCAGGAGAGCAACAAAACAGATTTTCTCCTTAATTTTAAGAGTAACACTATGTAACAAAATTTTGTTTAAGTGAATTTTTTTGCTGTTTCTCATTGGTTATGTCTCTAAACTGAAGAAAAACTTTAACTGATGTCTGGCTAATCGTTTTTTAAGAAATGACATCGAATTTTAAAATTTTTAAATAGTGCCTTTATTTTTCATGGTACAGATAGATAAGAGTGTGCATAAAAGATTGTTAAACAGCTTAATTTTAATGACGGTATGCTTTTATATGATAATAAAACGAAAAATACACTTGAATCCTGAAATTCAGGATGCTCTTAATAATACTGTTTGGTTTTTTATGAATTTTAAGACAAACAATTTTTTGCAATTTTGCATGAAAAAAAAATTTTTTGGAAAAAGTTTCTGAATATTTCCAAAACTATTCACTTTATCAAAAAACAGTGTAAGAGTAACTTGGAGGTAATGTAACTGCGGATTCTCGGAGTTTTTACTTATTCAAATCGGACAAACTGTTCTTGAGTTATGCTAAAATGTGTGGTGAAACCTCCATAATTTTTAAAATAGCGGTTTATAAACTAAAAAAACGTTTAGGTAGAGGAAAGAACACTCATTATATTATATTTATGACCTAATTCATTAGATAAAAGCAAAAAATTCACTTAAACAAACAAAAAGATTTTTTTTTTGTTACGTAGTGTAATTATTAATCATTCTGTTACAGTTTAATCTAAAGAGGATTACTAATTGCTACGAGTAAAAAGTTTTCAAAATTTCCTTCTATTTGCGGTTTTATGGTTCATAGCCACTTTTGCATGTTTAACAAGTAAGGAAGTTTAAAATCGGGCGTGGCCGACTATATGATACTCTACACTGTTGTGTAGGGTTTACAAATGTTGGTTTTCTAATTGAAATATAAGACGCTTTCCCAAATTTGATGGAAATCTGTTGATGGAAATCTGTTTCTAGAGCAGAAAGAATCAAATCGGAGGACACATTTGTATAAAAGCTATAAATAAATCTGAACCGATGTGGCCCATTTTCGCCATAGATGTTTATACACTCCACGAGAGTATTATGTCTTTGTGCATTTGTTTGTAACACCCAAAAGGAAACGAGATAGACCCATTGTTAATTATACCGATCGTCTTAGAATCACTTTCTGAGTCGATTTAGCAATGTCCGTCTGTCTGTCTGTCCGTCCGTCCATCTATTCTTGTAATCACGATACAGGTCGCAATTGTAGACAGAACCAAATGAAACTTTGCACAACGATGTTTTTCGGGATAAGGACGAACGCTATTTAATTTGAAGAAAATCGGTTCAGATTTAGATATAGCCCCCATACGAATTTCACTCCCGATTTGACTCTTTTCACTCTAGATACCACATATTACAACAGATTTTCTTTAAAATTGGCAAAACATCTAATATTGTAACTAGAAACACCTGTGGTAAAAATGTGTTAGATCGGTTCAGATTTATATATAGCTCCCATACAAATTTCTCTCCCGATTTGAATTTTTCCGCTCTAGATACCACATAATGTATCAGATTGTCTTCAGATTTGGTAAAACATCTTATATTTCCACTAGAAACACCCATGGTGAATATCGGTCAGATCGGTTCAGATTTATATATAGCTCCCATACAAATTTCTCTCCCGATTTGAATTTTTCCGCTCTAGATACCACATAATGTATCAGATTGTCTTCAGATTTGGTAAAACATCTTATATTGCCACTAGAAACTCCCATGGTGAATATCGGACAGAGCGGTTCAGATTTATATATAGCTCCCATACAAATTTCGCTCTCGATTTGACTTTTTCCGTTCTATAAACCACATATTGTATCAGATTGTCTTCAGATTTGGCAAAACATCTTATATTTAAACTAAGAACATCTATGGTGAAAATCGGTTCAGATTTAGATATAGCCCCCATATAAATGTCGCTCCCGATTTGACTTTTTCCGCTTTAAATACCTCATATTGTACTCGATTTTCTTTAAATTTGGCACAACATCTTATAATCTTACTAGAAACACCTATGCAGAAATTGGGTAAGATCGGTTCAGATTTAGATATAGCCCCCATATAAATGTCGCTTCCGATTTGACTTTTGCCGCTTTAAAAGCCACATATTGTGCTCGATTGTCTTTAAATTTCGCACAACATCTTATAATCTAACTAAACAAAACTATGGTGATAGTGGGTAAGATCGGTTCAGATTTAAATATAGCCCAAATTCAAATGTTGCTCCCATAAGTTTAACCGATTTTGGCCAAACTATACATTTTATATTTCACCTATTTCGTTCCAGGTTTCAATATATCCTCATACAAATGTCCTTTCCGATATAAAATTTTTTGTCAAACACATACATTTACAGGATACAAAAACCCCATTTTCACTTTTTCGCCGAATTGAATTGTATTCGGATTGAAAGTGGAGTGTATCATAGAGTCGGCCCCGCCCGACTTTAGCCTTTCCTTACTGGTTTTAGTTGAATTATGAGCTCATTTGCCAAATTTAAAGAAAATCTGTTCAATTATAATAATAAATTAATTATGGCGAAATTTGTATTGAGCTATATATATTGGAGATATATATACAGTGGTGGTCACGAGTTTAGCATACTTCACATGTGTTGTTTATAATAGCAAATAATTTGTTCGGATAATGAACTCTGCGCAAAATATTTTTTTTTTAGTGTTGCTTATGGTGTGATCAGTAAGCCCAATAATTTGTTTTCGAATTCTTTTGCGCCTTTTCTTCGTACTCTCATGTTTTTGCAAGTAATTCGTAATCTGGACTGGACACAAATTTAGCACATTTGATAAAAGTTGTTATTTTCTATTTATTTTTGCGTTTAAATTAATTAATTGATATGTTTGGGTAATTTTTACTCAAATGGAAGTTATTATTTAACAAAAATTAAATTTGGATATTGCTAAAGGAAAATAGTGCATTGAGGCGCAGCGTCAGGTTATTATGCAATTGAACGATAGTGGAAGTACCGCTGGGGATATTGCAAACATTATAAATTGATCCAGACAGATTGTGTGCAATATACTTAGCAATATTGGCACTTATGGGAGCTTCAAAAATATTGCAAAATGTCCTCCGCCGAGAAAAACAAGCAATAAATCGGATTTTTTAATTTATAGAACCTGCGTAGCAGATCCATTTAAAAGCTCAACTGTGATTCAGAGAGATTTTTCGGCAAAAATTGACATTAGCATTTCCTCAAGAACCATAAGAAGAAGAACCAATGGAAAAAATGTACTTGGTTGCATTGTTCAACATAAGCCAGACGTATCAGGATCATTTAGAAAAATCCAAGATTTTTGGTAAAATATCGCATGGATTGGCGAATCGAACATTTGGCGGTGCGGATCTAATATGAAACAATACGAAGTGTGCCCTCCAAACATGCAGCACAACCCAAAGTACAAATCTGAGACGTTAAAGCTTGTTGGCGAAAATCTAATGATGTATACTGCGTTTTCTGGACACGGCGTTTGTCCGATACACAAAATCGATGCACTAATGGATCAGAATATTTACAAAAATCTATTTGGTTATACTATGATAACATATTCAGATAAAGACATGCCAATTAAATGGCGTTTTATACACGACAACCGACCAAAACACACTTAACGCCAGTGAAGAGCTGTTTGAGGCTGAACAAAATAGATTTTTAAAAATGGTGCAGCACAGTCACCGGATCTCAATCCTATTGAGAATCTATGGAATGGACTTTAACAACATATTATAGCAATAAAACCCAAAAATTTGCCCGATTTCTTGAATTAAACACAAAATTCCTGATATGCTACTCCAATGGAGTCCTTTATGCCTCTAGTGGAGAGTATGTCCAGAAGATGTACAGCTATTACTCAAAATAGAGATTATCCAACCAAATATTAAGTTTATAATAAAATGTATTGGTTAGTTCAGTTTTTTCCGATTTGATTAAAGTTTTTTAAATTTGTGCTAAATTACTGTCCAATCACTTTTCGTATTATTTGTACTTCAAATTGCATAAAACTAAAATGCAGCATAAGAACCGAACAAAAACAACGTTAAATGGTCATCTCATCGTACGTAATATTTTAGAAAAAATACCGGTCAAAAAAACATAAAGTTGAAGTTGAAATATTTGCTTTATAAAGTTACATGTGGTGACTGTGCTAAATTCGTGACCACCACTGTATATATATCTGAACGGATCTGGCCAATTTTCACCAGAGCTGTTTCCAGTTTATATATAAGTTATTTTGCCAAATTTGAAGAAAATCTGTTAAAATATGCGGTTTCTAGAGCGGAAAGAATAACATCGGGGGAGACACTTTTATGGGAGCTATATATAAATCTGAACAGATGTGGCCCACTTTCGCCATATATGTTTTTAGTAGAAAGCGGAAATAATCAATTTTATTGGAGCTATATAAATCTGAACCGATCTGGCCTATTTTTACCAGAGCTGTTTCTCGTTGAAATATATGGCGTTTTACCAAATAGGTAGAAAATCTGTTGAAATGTGTGGTTTCTAGTGCGGAAAGGGTCAAATCGGATCGGATTAAATAGCGTTCGTCCTTATCCCATAAAACTTCGTTGTCCAAAGTTTCATATAATTCTAACAACAATTGTGACCTGTACTTTGATTACAAGAATAGATGGACAGGTGGACGGACGGATGGATGGACGGACATAGCTAAATCGACTCAAAAAGTGATTCTAAGTCGATCGGTATAATAAACGATATATCGTTTCCTTTTACGTGTTACGAACAAATGCACAAATGTGCTGTAGGGTATACAAATTGAGCACTATGAATGTACACTATGAAATAAGCACATAGCCATTAATGCCCAAATAAGATTTATTTTAAACTCGATAACATTTTTAATGAAATGTTGGCAATGTTGTGTAGAACACGCATTTTCTGGGACGAACACAGATTCCAGCGTCATCCGTCAGATTGGTACCATTTTTATCCCTTTTCCCAAATGATACACACGAAAGGAGTTCAGCTAGAATAATGATATTCGACAGGCATATCCCGCTGACTGCGTATGTGAGCTATGTAACAGATTTATCTATTTTAGATTTATCTATTTTAGATTTATCTATCCGCCCAAAGAAAATTGAATGAATAATTTTCGAATATATTAAAAAATGATAGTCGTCGCCGTCCGACTTTACTTTTCCTTGCTTATTTGTTATTTTGGCCTTGGCAGAAACTGTGGTATTTTTAATAAAATGTTATGTCACTCCAGTCAAATAGCTGTGACATGACCATGCCCTTTGATGGGGCAGTGACACAATAACATTTTTATGGTGGACTAGTCTCTGGCTGTATATAAGAGCAAGCTGTTTTCACAGATCGTCAATATGTGCATCCGGCTCTAGCAAAATCGAATGGACAATAGAAAATCATAACAACAAGTATGTAAGCTTCAGTCGACTAAACCGACTTATTTATACCCGTACTCTCAGAGAACATATATACGGAAGTTATAAGGAATTAAGTGTGACGTAAGCCAGGATAATTTTAGTGGAAGATACTGGGGGGCTCGTGTCACATGGTCCCAGCTTCCCATTTACAAAACAATTGTAAAAACAGTATAAAATATCAAGTCGTAGTGGATTTCATGCACCAGCATAGAAGTTATGAAGGATTTAATATTACCTGGGATAGAGACAATTGTGTGGGAGGTATAAGAAGAGGCGTGGCTAAAGCGTAACTATTTTTATACCCTCCACTAGGTGTGCATTTGTTTGTAACACCCAAAAGGAAACGAGTTAGACTCATTGTTTATTATACAGATCGGCTTAGAATCACTTTCTGAGTCTATTTAGCAATGTCCGTCTGTCCATCTATTGTTGAAATAAAATTACAGGTCGCAATTATAGTCCGATCTTAACAAAAATTGCCACAAGTAAGTTTTGTGGATCAAGGACGAAAGCTATTTAATCTGAAGCAAATCGGTTGAGATTTAGATATAGCCCCCATACAAATGTCGCTCCCGATTTGACTTTTTCCGCTCTTGAAACCACATATAGTACCCGATTTTCTTTAAATTTAGCACAACACATTTTAATTCAAATAAAAACACCTATGGTGAAAGCGGGTCACATCGTTGCAGGTTTCATATACCCCCATAAAAATGTCCTTTCCGATTTAACATTTTTTGCCAAGATACAAAAATCCTTCCCGATTTCACTTTATTACCGAATTGAATTGAAATGGGCTAGAAAGTGCAGGGTATCATATAGTCGGTCCTGTCCGACTTTAGCCTTTGCTTACTTGTTTAGGTTTAAATTGATTATAAAAACATTTAAGGGCGTTGCAAAACCCGCCATATTTGGTATACTTGAGGCGATTATAAAACATTATCAAATACCAAAATATAGATCATTCTGAGTATCAGTGTGGAAGTTACTTCAGTTTTAATTTTATATAGGAATATGGGTCATTTGTGTGGGAGGTACCTGAAGGGGCGTGGTAATTTTGTCCATTTTCCATCTTATACTAAGTTTGGGGAAATAGTATCATGTGCAAAGTTTGAATTGAGTCCTTAGCTCCTTTCGAGAGTTATCGGGTACACCAGCCAAACAGACGGACGGGCATGGCTCAAAGAACTTAAAAAGTTGTCCATTTCGGATTTGGTTCAAACATACTTCGGATCTTAAGTCACTCCTACAATGCGTTACATTTTTCATCTGTTCCAAATGATATATATCCTCCTACTCTGTAGAGTGAGGGTATAAAAATATTCTCTATAGGATAGAAAGTTACACGGGTTTTCTTGCTGCGATTGTTATGACTGTATTTCATCATCAATTTCCTAACATTGTCTCAACCATTTCGCACATTTAAGTGTGGTTGACATCCTAAAAAACAGAATGTGTTTCATGTCATGGTTTTCCAATTAGTTTCTTTTTTGCTTCAAAAAACAACATTTAGATACAATTAAAAGGAAAAGCATTTGCTGAAACGCAAACAAAAACATTGCTTTGGCAACATTCGATTTGTTTAATTCTTAGCCAAATCAAACTTTTCATTTTGGGTACTTTCATATTCACACAATTATACAAATATTTTGACAATAATGTGAATCCATATACTAAAGAGTGATTTTTTTGAGGTTAGGATTTTCATGCATTAGTATTTGACAGATCACGTGGGATTTCAGACATGGTGTCAAAGAGAAAGATGCTCAGTATGCTTTGACATTTCATCATGAATCGTCTTACAAACGAACAACGCTTGGAAATTATTGAATTTTATTATCAAAATGCGTGCTCTGTTAAGAAAGTTCATTGCGCGCTTCCATTTTATGGTCAGTTTAATCGACCCACTGAAGCGGCTATTCGGGCTATTGTGACTAAATTTCGCACCAAATTTACATTGTTGGACATTAAACCACCAACACGCTTACGTAGAGTGCGAACTGAAGAAAATATCGCAGCTGTATCGGCCAGTGTTAATGATGACCACCAATTTTCGATTCGTCGCCGTTCGCACCAATTGGGTCTCTGTTACTCAAAAACGTGGAAATGCCAAAATTGGACTAAGCGGATGGACCACCTAAGACGCAGCCGCGGTCAACATTTAAATGAAATTATCTTCAAAAAGTAAATGTCATGGACCAATCTAACGTTTCAAATAAAGAACCGATGAGATTTTGCAAATTTTATGCGTTTTTTTTTAAAAAAAAGTTATCAAGCTCTTAAAAAATCACCCTTTATATGAGAGAGAAGGATAAGCTAAAAAATCTAACAAAAAATGTAGATCAATAAATAGCAAGCAAGGAAAAGCAAACGTTGGCACGAGCCGACTATAGGATACCCGCACCACTTTCTAACATGTTGCAATTATGTTGTAAAAATAGGCACCAATATCTCAATGTGCATATTAGGAATATCTTTTAAAATTTACACTACTGCGTAATATCTTACGAATAGCAAGTACATGTACGAATGTAAAGGGTGGTTAAATTGTAAGGGCCGATGTTGAATATGAACCACACCTAAATGTCAAGTTTTTTCTGCATTTCATGTGACTTTTCTCAATTTCAGACTAACTCAATTTGAACCATGCACACTGGTCCAAATCCATTTTTATGGCATAAAGTCGAAAAATAAACATACAGTCTTGTAATTTTGCACATTTGCTAGACATATCATACGCAAAAAATAAAAATAAAATTGGGCCGATCGGACCACGCCCACTACCACCTCCCACATAAACTCAATATATAACCAACATAATTATCACCCTGTATTGGTACAGGGTGACCAAAAACAAAATTTTATGAAATCTTAAAAGAATGAAGAGTTGTTTATTTTGACGAAATGTGATTTTCTAAACATTATTACAAAAGCAAAATATAGCATACAAATAGTATACTTTAAACTGCAATTTAAATAATTATTTCAAGAAATAAAGTAAAATGTATACATGTGTACAAAAAAGGCGAATGATGTTGTATACCATTTTAAAGGTACTTTCAATACCTTTTAAATAAAATATTGATGGGTCTCGTACACAAAACTAATTCAGAGATATAATCATATATATGTCTATGGCTAATCAAAAACTGTGCTAAAATAAAATGACAATTTTTGGAGTTTGCCGAAAAATGCTGACGAGATATTAATTCCACTATAAACTAAAACCTTAGACGAACACTTTCACATTTACACTTTGAGTCAAGTTGAGTCATACATATAACTTTTGGTCCACGGCATTTATAGATTATGTTCTCTACAAATCACATAATTACAATACCAATACCTATACTTACAAGACCACAATAATCATAAAATGTTAAATATAATATTTCAACTACTAACTCTTGCCTAGGGTTTGGGGTTTCCCGGACTTTTTTCATTTCCCGGGAAAACGGGAATGAAAATTTTCATTCCCGGGAATCCCGGGAATTCCCGGGAAAAAGTAATTTATTTATAGGTATGTCCAATATGGTTTAAAATATCAACATTTAATAACTGGTGTGTTTTTTTTTCAATACTGTCATATTACAAATTAAAAACGAATGTTATTGCCAAAATATTTTACAAATTATTTTTCATTTTACTAATATTTTGCTCTACACCTTTTCAAGATTATATTCGGAACATAAAAATTTATATTGAGAAATGTAATTTCATATTAGGAACATATAAATTCATAATGGGTAATGTAAATTTATAATAGGAACATGTTAATTCATAATGAGAAATATAAATTCATAATGAGAAATATAAATTCATAATGAGAATTATTAATTTATATTGAGAATAATTAATTCATAATAGGAACATACCATTTCATAATGAAATATACAAGTTTGTAATCATAAAATCCAAATTCATAATCAGAAAATACGTTTTCATATTCAGAAAATTTGAATTCATAATGAGAAAATATAAAATCATATTGAGAGAATGTAAATTTATAATGAGAACATTGATAAATAATGTGTTTCTACGAAAATATCCATAGAAAAACGTACATACATAGCTTCGATTATAAATTTTACAGTTCCTGATTATGAATTTATATTTTATGAATATATATTCCTGAATAAGAATTTATATTTACTCATTATCAATTTGTATTTTCTCATTTTGTATTTATATATCTCATTATCAATTTGTATGTTGTTATTATGATTTTATATTTCTCAATATGAATTTACATTTCACATTACGAATTTAGAGTGCTGATTGTTGGTGATTATCATGCTCCTATTATGAATTTACATTTCTCATCATGAACCTACATATTCTGATTATAAATTACATTTCCTCATTATAAACTTGAAAAGGTGTAGACTAATCAGAATCGTCGTGACGGAGAATGTTAATGACACATTTAATTTAGATTATTCATTCGTCTGGAAACAAAAATATTTTATAGAAACAGGAGGGAATATTCTAAACTGTAAAAACAATAGAAACATAAAAAATAATATTAATTTAATAAATTCATAAAAATAAAAATATTGAAATAGTCCAGTCATAAATTCTTACAAATGGCCATTGAAATACACCGTAGCATATATTTATATTCCTATTTGATTTATCTTGAAAGTTTCCAGGCGAACAATTTTTATTGTATTCATATTTTTAGACCATTTCTTTCTGGCTACATATGTAAAGTAAATTGTTCTTGAAGAATATGTTCATCTCAATTCTTCTAGGAAAACAAAAAAATTTACATTATGTAAGCCATAGTATTGTCGACATGATATTTTTATTTCACAATAAAGATCCTGCAAATAGCCTCACAAAAAGTTTTTATTCCCCTAGCTGGGTTTCGCATAGAAATGTTTTGTTTTTAGTAATATAATAAAGAGTGATTTTTTTGAGGTTAGGATTTTCATGCATTAGTATTTGACAGATCACGTGGGATTTCAGACATGGTGTCAAAGAGAAAGATGCTCAGTATGCTTTGACATTTCATCATGAATCGTCTTACAAACGAACAACGCTTGCAAATTATTGAATTTTATTATCAAAATGCGTGCTCTGTTAAGAAAGTTCATCGCACGCTTCCATTTTATGGTCAGTTTAATCGACCCACTGAAGCGGCTATTCGGGCTATTGTGACTAAATTTCGCACCAAATTTACATTGTTGGACATTAAACCACCAACACGCTTACGTAGAGTGCGAACTGAAGAAAATATCGCAGCTGTATCGGCCAGTGTTAATGATGACCACCAATTTTCGATTCGTCGCCGTTCGCACCAATTGGGTCTCTGTTACTCAAAAACGTGGAAATGCCAAAATTGGACTAAGCGGATGGACCACCTAAGACGCAGCCGCGGTCAACATTTAAATGAAATTATCTTCAAAAAGTAAATGTCATGGACCAATCTAACGTTTCAAATAAAGAACCGATGAGATTTTGCAAATTTAATGCGTTTTTTTTTTAAAAAAAGTTATCAAGCTCTTAAAAAATCACCCTTTATAAGCAAATACTCATTATTGTCAGTAATGTAAATACATATATGAATTTGAAATACATCTAAATATTCCAATTTATATAGTAACATTAAATTATTGATAAACATAATAAATAAATTATTTTTAATATTTCCCGTATTCCCGGGAAATTGAAATTTGACGGGAATTCCCGGGAAAAACGGTTCGGGAATTTCCGGACCCCAAACCCTACTCTTGCCGTCAATTTTCATAATATAGTCACTTTATTATTTTCTTTTTAAGTCTTGATTTTAATTAATTTGTAAAACTGCTTTATATCAAAATTAATCCCACTTTTTTTGAACCGCAAAGTTTAAGTATCATTCAGACTTGTGGTGTTGCCACCTAATTTTCTCCAGTATATTTTCTTGATTGCTTGGAGTGTTGCCATAAAGAAAATATATACACATTTACCACTTTCCAATTTTAATTTTTTTGAATTTCTGCCCAAAAAATGGATTTGGGACCATAGTGCCATGGAAAGATACACAATCGAGCAACGCGTAAAGGTTATTGGGGCTTATTATGAAAATGGGCGTTGAAATCAAAATGCATATCGTGCACTTTGTGATTTTTTCGGCACATGATGAGGCACATTTTCACCTCAGTGGATTCGTCAATAAGCAGAATTGCCGCATTTGGGCGAATGATAATCCAAGAGTGATTGTCGAAAAACCAATGCACCCACAAAGAGTGACTGTTTGGTGCGGTTTATGGGCTGGCGGCATCATCTGGCCGTATTTTTTTTCCAAAATGAGGCCGGTCAGGAAGTTTTTGTGAATGGTGTTCGCTATCGTGAGATGATAACGAACTTTTTATGGCCCGAATTAAAAGATATGGATGTGGACAGCTAACGAAACAATGACTCTTTTGCGCTACAAATTCAATGGCCGTGTTATCTCACGTGGTGACAATGTCAATTGGCCGCCAAGATCATGTGATTTGACACCGTTGGACTTCTTTCTTTGGGGTTATATGAAAGAAAAGGTGTACGTCGATAAGCCAGCAACAATTCAAGAGCTAAAGGATGAGATAATTCGGCACATTAACGGCATATAACCTCAATTATGCCTCAGCGTCATCGACAATTTGGAACATGGGATGGAGGTGTGCCGCCGAGGTTGCGGCGGCCATTTGGCCGATATTTTGTTCTATACATAATTAAACCATACCAATTATTATGATAATAAAAAGAAATGACAATAATATCCTAAATAATTTGTGTTTTATTCCAAATCAACATCGGCCCTTAAAATCTACTTTATATTTTTCGTGTGGAAAATTTTTTTATTTTAATTATTTTGGGATGTCTTATGAAATAGACAGCTGTCATAAATAACAATATGTAGGTCAAGGCGTATTTATACAGGTGATAGCAGCAGAGCAAAAACAAATTCGGCAACAACAAAATACAAGTAATTTTTTGAATGGTGAGCAAAATATATGGGATTTTACAGTTTTGGTTACTTTTGAATGAAAAAAAATTCAGTCAGCTGGGCTCCTGCTATCACCTTTATAAATACGCCTTGATGTAGGTAATTGTTACGATTCCCTGGAGAAATATAGACTTAGTTACAAAAATCAGACAAGCACTTGTATTGTGAGGTAATTTCAATATTTGTTAATAAGAACACTCCCCGTAATTTTAATCTCTTAATCTTAATCAAACCGAAATATACGAAATTGGGTATTACTGTAAATAGGCAAAGCTCTAATAATTAGTCCTGTTCCGATACTCCTGTTACATTGAACACCACCCCCTCCCCCAACAGCTGTTGCTTGGGATATACGTCGTTTTTAACACACAGACATACTGCCATGATTGGCTTACTGACTTTTTATGGGTTACTAGCCAAAGTGATCTTTACATTTTTATTTAAAAATGAAATCTATGAGCCAAACAATTTTACAATTATTCGAAAATATGAAAATTTAACAACATAATAAGGAAAAGAAACATTCAATTCAAAAAAATTATAAATTCATATTTAAAATATCAGATGTGCAAGAAATCGTCTGCCTTTGGCTATACGAAAACATAGATTTTGAGTTACTTCATTTATGTTAAATTTCCAAATACTCGAAGTAAAACAACTAAAGCAATTATTACTTGCAATTAGTGATATATCTAAATCTACGTATTAGAAAACATATGATTATTTTATGAACAGAAATTATTTTTTGTGTAACTTAATGATACGACGCCAAGTTTTTAAAGAAAACGAAAACAATATTTGTGTGACGGGAATTACAGCTATTTTTACAGTCTACAGAATAACTTACTCCATGAATGTCGAAGTCTCTAAACACCAGGAGGAGGGGGTTCTTCGTAACGTACCGCTGGTGTTTTTGAAGTTATAACAATATCATCGGGGACGATACTAAGAAGCTTAGCTTCACTTAGTTTTGCCAGACGACTAGACGAAGTCGCGCTTTGTAATTCATATGAGGAGTCAATGGGTTCTGCTGGATTATATTCTTCATCAGCAGCTCTTAATGTAGAGGGCGTCTTTATCAACGAACCAATCAACGGCGGTGGTGGTGGCACAGCAGGTTGACCTTCCTGTGTGGATATAGTCGGCTTTATACTGGCTAAAATCTGCGATAAATTCGATGGTATGGCTATGTTTGCCAAAACGTTTGATGTTGTTGCTGACGCAGTAAATTTTGTAGATTCTCCAGTCAGTAACCCACGAAATTTCCATTTCCTGAGCTGCTATTTGTCTATTAATTTCCTCCATCTTACGCTTAAGCTCTTCTTCAGCGGTTTGCATTTGATGAGATCCAATGGTAGACAATTTAACAAGCAACAATAGTAGATCATCGTCTGAGCTGCCGCCTGGAGAATATGGTTCATCGGCATCTTTCAATAATGATACAGACGCAGTGGTAGATAATGCTTTATGAGATTTTGATACAATTGGTGCTTTTATAATAGCGTCAACATCAATGTCCTTTGGTACAATAGATTGACGACGTTTCGTTTAGGACTACCAGGAGGAGTAATGGAATCCGCCTCATTTTTTACAAATTTATTTGAAAGTACCGAAGTGTCAGCAACACCCATCGATTGTTGAGCGAGTGTATTGTGACGTTTGCCAACAACTCGTATAATTATACCAATTAAGACATCTGGTCTACAGGGATCATCATAAAATTCGACAGATTTACTGGGCCGCAATACAATTGGCATCAGTTTTCCTGAACCCAATGGATAAATATAAAAATCTTTTATAAATGGTCAAAAACTTTTAATAACACCCAACCGACTGCGGTTGTCCAAGTACTCGTAAAGTAATTTATATGCAGCAGTCTCCGTCTCGCTGGCTTGTAGTAATCGTATAATTACAATTTCTTTATTGGGACTTTTTTTAATTTTCGAAATATAATCCCATACAGTTTCGGGACCAATGCGGCCAACAACGTCAAGTTCCTTGGCCAATAACTTGGACAAACCAGTACAATTGCCCAAAACATGTTGAAGGCAAAGATGAAATGAAGTTACATCGACCATATTTATGTTACCAGACCATAACGTGGATACGTTCCGTTTACTGCCACTGCCTTCCAATGAGGGAGAATCCAAAGAAATAAAACGAGCATATGGATCATGTGGGGGCGTAGGAATTGAAACTGTGCTAGTTGGTTCTTGATCACTTTCAACGTAACTTGATGGAGCAGGAATATCAACAAGACTGCTCGTGTCACAACTACTAATTGTTGTGGAAGTAATCGTCTGAGTGGGAACAGTAGTTACTGACGGTTTTCGGACGTGATCAATGTCTTTATTTCGATCAGAAACTAAATTTGCTGCTTATCTACTAAGTTATATGTTTGCCTTTTCATACTAGCCAAAGCCAGCTACTACACATGCGGAAAATATTCACATCTATCTCCCTTTGAACTTTAGTGATACATAAATGCAAATTCTTCCAAGCTCTCGATATGAAACACCTGCATATTGTGCGTACTTTTCTAATCGACCTCTTCTCCTTAATATAGCTTTTCTGCTTTTATTTCTGACCGAGTCTTTGATTGGATTCTGAGTCTCCTGTTGACAAAATGATTTGCCACAATTTCCAACTAATTGATTTCTTTTAATAGAAAGCAAACAATAATTATTATTAATATTATCATTTGTGTACCCACCACAAGTTACTGGAAATGATGTCCTACTTGTTGGATGTTGTATTACACAGCAGCACGATGTCATGGCATCCTTTCATTGTTCCTATTTCTAAAATGTGCACAAAAATATTGTTATCAATTTCCGGATCCATCAGACAAAACCTTTGCTATCATTGGGGTGGAAACCCTCGCCCAATTGTCGGGATGGTGATAATTGAGATTGGAGTGTACATCAAAATCTTTGCTATCATTGAGGGGTGCACAGCCCAGCCAATGTGGAGTAGCTTTCAACAGCCTATTAAGATAATTGCTTAAGCACTACAACAATAACAATGCCCCAGCAAACAAACACCTGAAAAAGTGTAAACCAAAGTGTTATTGACACTAGGCAACAGAGTGGAAACCATTTTTTGTTTTGGTCGAGTAGTCGGTCGGTTAATTTTGTTAATGTATTTCCGACATTCAATGGAAATTGTAAAATTACTTAGTAGTTGTGAATTGTTTTCCGCTGGCGAATTATGTATTCCATTTTCCAATTTTTAGCAATCCCAATTTTGTAAATTACTATTTACGTACGAACAAACAGCTGTTTGCATTTAAGCATTACACTTGATTCTGTTTATATACCCTCACTCTGCAGTGTAGGAGAGTGTAACACATTGAAGGAGTGACTTAAGTATGTTTGGACCAAATCAATTTTACAAAATTTTAAGGTGTTTGAGCCATGTCCGTCTGTCTGGCTGGCTGGTGTACACGACAGGAATCATAGTTTAACTTCGAAGAAGGGCGAAATCACGCCCCTTCTGGTACCTCCCACACAAATGAGCCATAGTTCTGTGTTGAATTAAAGCTAATGTAACTTCCACACGGATATTCGGAATCTGCTATGTCTTGGTATTTGATAATGTTTTTATAATCACTTTAAGTGTACTAAATAAAGAGTGATTTTTTTGAGGTTAGGATTTTCATGCATTAGTATTTGACAGATCACGTGGGATTTCAGACATGGTGTCAAAGAGAAAGATGCTCAGTATGCTTTGACATTTCATCATGAATCGTCTTACAAACGAACAACGCTTGCAAATTATTGAATTTTATTATCAAAATGCGTGCTCTGTTAAGAAAGTTCATTGCGCGCTTCCATTTTATGGTCAGTTTAATCGACCCACTGAAGCGGCTATTCGGGCTATTGTGACTAAATTTCGCACCAAATTTACATTGTTGGACATTAAACCACCAACACGCTTACGTAGAGTGCGAACTGAAGAAAATATCGCAGCTGTATCGGCCAGTGTTAATGATGACCACCAATTTTCGATTCGTCGCCGTTCGCACCAATTGGGTCTCTGTTACTCAAAAACGTGGAAATGCCAAAATTGGACTAAGCGGATGGACCACCTAAGACGCAGCCGCGGTCAACATTTAAATGAAATTATCTTCAAAAAGTAAATGTCATGGACCAATCTAACGTTTCAAATAAAGAACCGATGAGATTTTGCAAATTTTATGCATTTTTTTAAAAAAAAAGTTATCAAGCTCTTAAAAAATCACCCTTTATGACAAGTTGTGCCACACCCCTTCTAGTACCTCCCACACAAATCACCCTAACGTACATAAAATTAAAGCTGCTATAACTTATACACTGATGATCGGAATACTGCGAATATTGATATTTTTGAAATTTTTTATAGAAGTTACATTATTTTATAGTTGTTACATGGGCGATATTGCCACACTCCACACAAAGTGGCATAATCTTTGGTTACAATAAAACCGACATAAAACCCATACGGGTAGTCAAAATCATTTTCAATGTGATATTTGAAAATTTTTTTATAATCACTTTAAATCTAAATAATATTTACGTTTTAGCCACGCCCATTGTAGTACATCCCACACAATTGTCTATATCCTAGGTAATATTAAATCCTTCATAACTTCTATACTGGTGCATGGAATCAACAATGACTTGATATTTGATCCTGTTTACCATTATAAACAAATGTGGAAGTTGGTTCCAATTGCCATAAACTTCTAGTACCTTCCACACACATAATCCGGCGCAAGTAAAGTTTAAGTCATTCCATACGCATGTTTTCTGATAGTGAGGGTATTTATAAACTTACGTACTTGTTTTAAAAATATATCGTCAGGATTTAGTACAAAATTATAAACAATTTTACATTGAAACGGGCATAACAAAAACAGCAGTACTTTTGAAGCTGCTATTGAAATATACAAAGTTCAAAGTTCAGTACCATGTCCGTCCGTCCGTCGTCTGTCCGTCTGTTGAAAGCACGCTAGCATCTAAACGAAAGGAGCTAGAACGTTCAAATTTTCCATAAATGCGTCTTATAGTCGTAGATCGGTTGGGATTGAAATGGGGCGAAATTTTTTCCCTCACAAGAACTAAAAATACCCATAATAATCCCTTATATTTAAGCATGTTTTTTGGATATGACTGTTCATATTTGCTTGATATTTGGTATGCGCATTCCCCTTATAGCAAAAACGTGCATCATAAAGTGATTCTTATTTGTAGGGGGTGAAATGGGGCAAAAAGGGATAGAAATGGTACTTATTAAACGACAATAGCTAGAAACACGAAATTCGGTGTGTGCATTGCTCTAATTGAGTAGATAAAAAATATAAAATATTTTTTCCAAATTCGTACTTTTAAGGGGTAAAATAGGAATAGAGGGATAATAATGGTACCAACCAAACGGCTGTACCTAGAATAATGAAATTCGGTGTATACGTTCCTTTGATTGCATAGATAAGTAAAATACACGGATTTTTCAAAATTCGTACTTTTTGGGGTTAAAATGAAAAAAGGGGATACAAATAGTACCAATCTAATGACAGCATCTAGAGTCATGAAATTCGGAGTATACATTCCTCTGAGTGTGTAGACACGGAAAATAAACTGATTTTTCGATTAAAATGAAAAAGGGGATAAAAATAGTACCAATCAAATGACCGCAGCTAGAGTCACGAAATTCGGAGTATACATTCCTCCGACTGCGTAGACACGGAAAATAGACGAATTTTTCGAAATTAGTACTTTCAAGGGATACAATGGTACAGAGGGATAAAAATAGTACCAACTAAACGACTACAGCTAGAATGATGCAATTCTAATTGCGTAGAAACGTCAAGGGGGTAAAAATGGTACCAACCAAATGGGCGCAGCTGGAATCATGGAATTCGGTGTATACATTCCTCTGACTGCATAGACACGCAAAATAACAAGTTTTTTTCCAAATTCGTACTTTTTCTTTTACGGCAAAAATTGGTTGAATCATGAAGTTAGGTTATTTTGCACTATGTACGTCTGATAATGGATTTTTAAAATTTGTACTTTTGGAATTAAAATAGAATGGAAATACAGCCAACTTGAGCACCCACTATCTACCAATATTTATGGCTTTGAAAATATTTATGAAAATATAAATATAACAATATTTATTTTTTGAATTCACGTATAAGGTAATGTTACCAATCATTACCTTATAAGCGGGGTTTGAAATAAATAAAATATTATATTTATTTATAAAATTAATTTTTCAATATTTGTATTCGTTTTGGTTTGGCTATATTAAAAAAATTATATTTTCCTGTTATATTACTGCACTTCTACGAAAACCGACAACCTCTGTGGAATTCAATCCATGGTGGAGGGCATATAAAGTTCGGCCCGGCCGAACTTAACGCCGTTTTTACTTGTTCCATATATACATGTAAATGAAGGTCAGACGATATATTTTGTTTGTTGGTTATTTATGAAATATGAGAATTGTCTCTTAGATTTTTTAATTGGGAACAGCAGGAATACGGGCACTACAAAACGGACGCTACAATTATTTCCACGCGTGGTAAAAAAGTAGTAATTATCGTTATATCACTACAACTTTTAATAAAATTAATGAGAACAAGTTGACTTCAAGTTCATTACGAAAAGGTGTCGAAATAAGGAAAAAACAAGCAAGTAATCTTCAGTCGATTAAACCGACTTATATACACCCTCACTCTCAGAGAACATTTACACGGCCGTGTTTGATGTTGAAAAGTCGCGAAGCCACTTGACAGGGTGGAAATCATGATAGTGGTAGTCTGCAGCCAAGTAATAAAAGTCACCATGACATTTGTAAATAAATTGGCATTCTATTAAATATAGATGCAATATGGTCTTGAGCCTGGACAATATCCCAGTTCAAATCAGAAGTATAATTGACATTAACTTGGGGCAGGATAAATTGCGTAGAAGGTACTGGTTCTTGTCACATGTTTGATCGGAAAATGTTAAATCGGAAAGGACATTTGTATGGGGGTATATTGAAATCTGGAACAAAATAGGTGAAATAGTATGGCCAAAATCGGTTAAACATTTGGGAGCAACATTTGTATTTGGGATAGATCTAAATCTGAACCAATCTTACCCACTTTCATCATAGGTTTTTTACTTGGATAATAAGCTGTTGTGCCTAATTTAAAGAAAATCGAGTACAATAGGGGGTTTCTAGAGCGGAAAATGTCAAATTTGGGCTATATCTAAATCTGAATCGATCTTACGCAATTTTTGCATAGGTGTTTCTAGTTGGATTATAAGATGTTGTGTCAAATTTAAAGAAAATCGAGTATAATATGGGGTTTCTAGAGAGGAAAATGTCAAATCTGGAGCGACATTTGTATGGGGGCTATATCTAAATCTGAACCGATTTGCCTCAAATTAAATAGCGTTCGTCCTTGATCCACAAAACTTACTCGTGGCAATTTTTATTAAGATCGGACTATAATTGCGACCTGTAATTTGATTACAACAATAGATGGACAGACAGACAGACGGACAGACAGACAGACAGACGGACATTGCTAAATCGACTCAGAAAGTGATTCTAAGTCGATCGGTATACTTAACAATGGGTCTATCTCGCTTCCTTTTGGGTGTTACAAACAAATGCACAAAGACATAATACTCACGTGGAGTGTATAAAAATATTTACGCTTTAGCCACGTTACATTCCTCTAATTGCTAATGCTCTATACATAATATAAAAGTATTTTTAACAAATTTGACTTTTAAGGGGTAAAACGAGAATAGAGGGATACAAATGATACCAACCAAACGGGGCACCTAGTAATAAATAATGAAATTCGGTGTATACATTCCTCTGCAGTTGAAATGGAAAAAGGGGATAACAATTGTACCATCCAAATGACCGCAACTAAAGTCACGAAATTCGGAGTGTACATTCCTCTGACTCCGTAGACATGAAAAGTAAATGGTTTTTCCAAATCCGTACTTTCAAGGGATAAAATGGGAACAGAGGGATAAAAATGGTACAAACTAAACGGATCCAGCTAGAATGATGAAATTTTATGTGTACATACCTCTATAGGATGGAAATACAACCACCTGCAGCACCCACTATCTACCAATATTTATGATATTTAAACTTTATTGTAGATTTCTGTCTAATATTTACTTTTTGAATTGACTTGAAGTATTATTTCGATATATATAGTATAAACGTTGCTTTATAAGAGTGGTTTGAAAAATAAAAATATTGTATTTATTTGTAAAATTATTTTTGCAATATTTTTATTTGTTTTGGTTTGGCTACATTAAGAAAATTGACATTTTCCTGTAACGTTACTGCACTACTACGAAAATCGACAGTCTCTGTGGAATGCAATCCATGGCGGAGGCTATAAAAAGTTCGGCTCGTTCGAACTTTACGCCTCTTTAACTTGTTTATATTATAGTTTTTCAACTTTTTTGATTTATTATTTTACAAAACTAAATTTAAGCAAAAAATCGCAATATATTTCACACAACAATGGACATGGCTGGTTGGTTTATTCAACTCTCTTCGCCAAAACATGCAAATTTGCAAATTTACAGTGTTGACAAATTTATTCTTTTTTTCAAAATAACGCTCAGTAATTTTCATCAAAAGCTTCGAACATTTTTCATTGATATAATATAGAATTCCTCCAAAACGAAAAAGTTCGACCGGAGTGCTCAGAGTTTTTGGTATGTGAGTCAACAAAATATATATCCAAAATCGGATAGGATATTTGGCCGGGGACTATATCAGAATGTGGTTCAGAATTAAATTCTATCCGCCAAAATTCAATAACTTTAGATATAGCAAACATTTCATGTAAAGAGTGATTTTTTTGAGGTTAGGATTTTCATGCATTAGTATTTGACAGATCACGTGGGATTTCAGACATGGTGTCAAAGAGAAAGATGCTCAGTATGCTTTGACATTTCATCATGAATAGACTTACTAACGAGCAACGCTTGCAAATCATTGAATTTTATTACCAAAATCAGTGTTCGGTTCGAAATTTTTTATCGACAAATTTTGTTCAGCGATGAGGCTCATTTCTGGTTGAATGGCTACGTAAATAAACAAAATTGCCGCATTTGGAGTGAAGAGCAACCAGAAGCCGTTCAAGAACTGCCCATGCATCCCGAAAAATGCACTGTTTGGTGTGGTTTGTACGCTGGTGGAATCATTGGACCGTATTTTTTCAAAGATGCTGTTGGACGCAACGTTACGGTGAATGGCGATCGCTATCGTTCGATGCTAACAAACTTTTTGTTGCCAAAAATGGAAGAACTGAACTTGGTTGACATGTGGTTTCAACAAGATGGCGCTACATGCCACACAGCTCGCGATTCTATGGCCATTTTGAGGGAAAACTTCGGAGAACAATTCATCTCAAGAAATGGACCGGTAAGTTGGCCACCAAGATCATGCGATTTGACGCCTTTAGACTATTTTTTGTGGGGCTACGTCAAGTCTAAAGTCTACAGAAATAAGCCAGCAACTATTCCAGCTTTGGAAGACAACATTTCCGAAGAAATTCGGGCTATTCCGGCCGAAATGCTCGAAAAAGTTGCCCAAAATTGGACTTTCCGAATGGACCACCTAAGACGCAGCCGCGGTCAACATTTAAATGAAATTATCTTCAAAAAGTAAATGTCATGGACCAATCTAACGTTTCAAATAAAGAACCGATGAGATTTTGCAAATTTTATGCGTTTTTTTTTTTTAAAAAAGTTATCAAGCTCTTAAAAAATCACCCTTTATAAAATAAAATATAGACAAGAATCCAAGGATCACTTTAAGAAATTTTTATTAAAATTTGGTCAAACAGGTATATTTTAGAAGTTAGTCCAAACTTTCCATTGCCGATTTTTTGCCAGGATTTTTTAAGAACACGATATATGGACTATCCTGAAGAAACTTACCTCAATGACTACACCGAAATAATTTTGGACATTTTAAATGTTTATACCCTAAACCACGGGGTATAATGACCTTGTGGATTTGTTTGTAACATTCAAAAGGAAACGAGATAGACCCATCATTTATTATACCGATCGTCTTAGAATCCCTTTTGAGTCGATTTAGCAATGTTCGTCCGTCTGCCCATCTATTCTTGTAATCAAATTACAGATCGCAATTTTTGTTAGAACTAAATAAAACCTTGCAGAATGAAGTTTTATGGAATAAGGACGAACGCTATTTAGTTTGAAGAAAAACGGTTCAGATAAGGGTGTCCAAAAAACCGGTTATTTTAGAAAGACGAAAATTCAATTTTTTTAAATCGGTTTTCGGTTATAGTTTTTTTACAAATCTGGTTAAACCGCTTATAACCGTTTTTTAAATCAAAGTACGAAAATATTTAAATTGAAATTTTTTATTACGAAAGTAAATACAGTTCATTTTTAGTAAAGGCACATTAAATAAGGAACATCAGTAGCATTTTTTTCATTTGAGATCATTTAAAATAAAGTCAATTCATATTTTTACGTAAAAAAAACTTGAATAAAAAGTTTACGTAGAATCCTTCTTATAATAATATCGCAATACAAGTATACAATTCAAGTGATAATTTTGTAAGCGATTCTATTGTTAGTTCTTGATAAAGCTTGACGTAGAAAAAACATGTTCGCTAAGTGTCGATGTGGGGTTAACAGTCATCAATGCATTAAGTAAGTCAATGCAATAAGTAACTTAGCTTTTAAGTTTTTTTTGTTTTGCCTGTCTTTCACCTTTTCGAGCAATTTTGGGCTTTTGGATGTGGTTTATTGTTTGGTTTAAATCCAACATTAAATTACAAGATTCTTCGATGTCACAACTTACTGAACCTGAACTGTTGTCTAAATCTGGTTCTACAGAAATTTCGATCTATTTCCATCTATTCTTGTAATCACGATACAGGTCGCAATTGTAGCCAGAACCAAACGAAACTTTGCACAACGAAGTTTTTCGGGACAAGGTTTAGATATAGTCTCCATACGAAATTCACTCCCGATTTTCTTCAAAATTTGCAAAACATCTTATAGTTCAACTACAAACAGCTGTGGTAAAAATGTGTTAGATCGGTTCAGATTTATATATAGCTCCCATACAAATTTCGCTCCCAATTCGACTTTTCCGCTCTAGAATCTACATATTTCAACAGATTTTCTTAAAAACTGGCAAAACATTTTAAGTTCAACTAGAAACACCCATGGTGAATATGGGTCAGATCGGATCAGATTTACATATAGCTCCCATACAAATTTCGATTCCAGATTGACTTTTTCCGCTCCAGAAAACGCGTATTTTCACGGAATTTCTTCAAATTGAGCATAACACTTGAATTGGAAGAACTTATTGTGAAAGTTAGTCTCTTCATTCCATGTTTGGATATAGCCCCGATACAAATATTCTCCTCGTTTTGACAAATTGGACCAGGTCATATTAGCCTGTTTTTAGGAAACATAAAAAAAATTCTTCCCGTTTTCACTTTTTTACCGAAATGAATTGCATTTGGATAGAAAGTGGAGTGTATCTTATAGTCGGTCCCGCCCGACTTTAGCCTTTCCTTACTAGTTTAAATTGTTGAATAAAATTATTTACCAACAAGTAAGAAAAGGCTAAAGTCGGGCGCAGCCGACTATATAATACCCTACACCACTCCCTGCGTATGTACCTCGCTCTGATTACTCAACCATGGTATTTCATGGGAGCAATTTTATGTAGTTCATATAAATTATACAGTTACTATAAATTCACCTTTAGTCATATTTAACGTATATGGTTAATAATATGGTAACACTAGTCAACAGTCAAAATGTACTCGGGATGCGATAATTTTTTCTGTGTAGATAACCTTGACATGAGCTCGAAAAACGCAATAAAAATTTTTTTTTTCGTTTGGTTTTTTTTTTATTATTTTTTTTTTTAAATTTTAAAAATTTTTTTTGGTTAATTTGTTTCGTCCGGCATAACTCGGGAACCACTAGCCCGATTTAATTGAATTAAATTTTAAAAAATTTAAAATTACAATTCCCTTAATCTGTGCATATATTGTTTTCCAATACAAGCAACAGTTTCCAAGTTAAAAATGAATATATAAAGGAAAAAACTTATTTTTTGCCTAAAGATTTAATTTTTTTTTTTTTAAAAAAATCCATAAAAAATCCAAAATGAAAAAAAATGTCAAATCTTATTACTTTTACGTAAAGTCACATAACCTATGAGCAAAATGAGACAAAGATCATGAAAATCGATGCACGCGTTTCGCTTTTATTCGCAATTGAGTAAAGGTATGAATTTCAAAAATTTGCTCGACATATGCACAACTTTGTCTATGGTAAGGTTTTTTCTTTTTTTTTTATTCTCAGAATTAACAAAACGGAATAAACAAAGGGTTATTTAATTTTTATGATTGCGTAAGCAAAGTAATAAACGCTAATAAATGTGCGTGAACAATTAAAAGGAAAAAAAGGAAAGGGGACTTTTTTAATTATTTGGGTTTTCCGTTGGCTACCTGTATGATTTTTTTACAGAAATGCAACCCACATTTAAGGGTGGTCATTATTCGGAAAATTTAAGACTCACACATTGTGAAACAGGTATGTAGCCACCGTAAAAAAATATACACCCATTTATAAGTACCTGTCAGTAAAATACTAAACAATACACAGTATAAATAGGTCTTCATTGATCGATTTTACTCATTCAACAAGTGTCGACGAACGCGATAGTTAAAATGAGCAAACGTTCGCGAGGATTTGAATGCAATACCAATCCAAGTAATTTTTGTTACATGTGCGCCATGCTCGTCACTCACATCGCCCAGGTTGTCCGGAAAGAAGTCCAAGTGCGAGTGTAGAAAATGTATCTTAAGCGACATATTTGCTCTAATTTTTTTATAATTTTGGAGTAGTTGTTCGACGATCTCTCTGTAATTTGAGCTTTTGTTGTTTCCAAGAAATCCGGAAACAATTTGCCGAAATGAGTTCCAAGCTGCAGCTTCATTTGGTGATAAAATGTGCTCAAACTGTTGGTCTTGCAACAACTTTTTAATTTGCGGACCGTCGAAAACGCCTTCCTTTATCTTAGCCGATGAAAGGTGAGGAAAAATGGTTTTTAAATAGGCGAACGCTTCGCCATCTTTGTTGATAGCTTTCACGAAGTTTTTTATGAGTCCGAGCTTTATGTGAAGAGGTGGGAGAAAAACATTTTCCTTTTTTATGAGTGGTGTATATTTCACGTTGTCGCTGCCGGGGATGAAGTTAACTCTTTCTGTCCAACTCCTCCTGGTGTAATGATGTTGACGATCGCGGCTGTCCCAAAGGCAGAGAAAACAACAGTACTTTGTGAATCGACCTTGTAATCCACAAAGGATACCGATAACCTTAAGGTCGTCACAAACTTTCCAATCGTGCCTCTCATAGGTAAGGCACTTTAGTAGATTGTCCATGACTTCGTATGTTTCCTTGGTGTCAACGGCATGAGCAATTGGAATCGAAGGTTTCTCGTTGCCGTTGTGCAGTAAAATTGCTTTAAGGCTCTGCTTGTTGCTGTCGATGAAAAGACGCCACTCTCCTGGATCGTAAGAGTACCTTTTTTTTCCTTTTAATTGTTCACGCACATTTATTAGCGTTTATTACTTTGCTTACGCAGTCATAAAAATTAAATAACCCTTTGTTTATTCCGTTTTGTTAATTCTGAGAATCAAAAAAAAAAGAAAAAACCTTACCATAGACAAAGTTGTGCATATGTCGAGCAAATTTTTGAAATTCATACCTTTACTCAATTGCGAATAAAAGCGAAACGCGTGCATCGATTTTCATGATCTTTGTCTCATTTTGCTCATAGGTTATGTGACTTTACGTAAAAGTAATAAGATTTGACATTTTTTTTCATTTTGGATTTTTTATGGATTTTTTAAAAAAAAAAATTTAAATCTTTAGGCAAAAAATAAGTTTTTTCCTTTATATATTCATTTTTAACTTGGAAACTGTTGCTTGTATAGGAAAACAATATATGAACAGATTAAGGGAATTGTAATTTTAAATTTTTTAAAATTTAATTCAATTAAATCGGGCTAGTGGTTTCCGAGTTATGCCGGACGAAACAAATTAACCAAAAAAAAAATTTTTAAATTTTTGAAATTCATACCTTTACTCAATTGCGAATAAAAGCGAAACGCGTGCATCGATTTTCATGATCTTTGTCTCATTTTGCTCATAGGTTATGTGACTTTACGTAAAAGTAATAAGATTTGACATTTTTTTTCATTTTGGATTTTTTATGGATTTAAAAAAAAAAAAATTAAATCTTTAGGCAAAAAATAAGTTTTTTCCTTTATATATTCATTTTTAACTTGGAAACTGTTGCTTGTATAGGAAAACAATATATGAACAGATTAAGGGATTTGTAATTTTAAATTTTTTAAAATTTAAGTCAATTAAATCGGGCTAGTGGTTCCCGAGTTATGCCGGACGAAACAAATTAACCAAAAAAAAATTTTTAAAATTTAAAAAAAAAATAATAAAAAAAAAACCAAACGAAAAAAAAATTTTTTATTGCGTTTTTCGAGCTCATGTCAAGGTTATCTACACAGAAAAAATTATCGCATCCGGAGTACATGAAATTTTTTTCAATTTGTTGAGTAGTGTAATTGATCCAATTATCCGACAGATAAATACAAATTATACAGTAATAATAGGATGAATCGGACCGACATTTCAAAAGGGGGCCTATAGCAACATTTTGGGCCTGGTCCAAAACATGGGCCTATATATTTCTCATTCACGGTAGGTATTCCTAGTTGAAAAATATCATGATCTGCAAAATTTTATGAAGATACGATGTAAGATGTAGTTTCTTGAGCTGTAATAGACCAGAATGGGGCCCCATTTGGGTTATTCCAAAGTATGGACATATGGGCATCTCCCAAACAAGTAAGGAAAGGCTAAAGACGGACGGACTTTCTATCTCATTACAATTCAATTCGGTAAAAAAGTGAAATCGGGAAGGATTTTTGCATCCTGTAAATGTATGTGTTTGACAAAAAATTTTAAATCGGAAAGGACATTTGTATGTGGGTATATTGTAACCTGGAACGATGTGACCCGCTTTCACCATGTATGTTTATTGGTGAAGTATAATATGTAAAGTTTGGCCAAAATCGGTTAAAGATTCGGGAGCAACATTTGTATTGGGGCTATATCTAAATCTGAAGCGATAATATATGTGATTTATAGGGCGGAAAAGTCAAATCGAGAGCGACATTTGTATGGGGGATTTATCTAAATCTGAACCGATCTTTCCCACTTTCACCAAGGCGTTCCTAGTTCGATTATAAAATGTTGTGCCAATTTTAAAGAAAATCAGGTACAAAATATATGGTTTCTAAAGCGGAAAAGTGAAATAGGGAGCGACATTTGTATGGGGGCTATATCTAAATCTGAACAGATCTTACCCAAATTCAGCATAGGTGTTTCTAGTTGGATTATAAGATGTTGTACCAAATTTAAAGAAAATCGTGCAAAATATGTGGTTTCTAAAGCGGAAAAAGTCAAACCGGGAGCGACTTACCCAAATTCTGCATAGGTGTTTCTAGTTGGATTATAAAATGTTGTGCCAAATTTAAAGAAAATCGGGTACAATATGTGGATTTTAGAGCGGAAAAAGTCAAATCGGGGCGACATTTATATGGGGGCTATATCTAAATCTGAACCGATATTACACACTTTCACCATAGGTGTTTCTAGTTCGATTATAAAATGTTGTGTCAATTTTAAAGAAAAACAGGTACAATATGTGGTTCCTAAGGCGGAAAAAGTCAAATAGGGAGCGACATTTGTATGGGGGCTATATCTAAATCTGAACCGATCTTACCCACTTTCAGCATAGGCGATTCTAATTCGATTATAAAATGTTGTGCCAATTTTAAAGAAAATCGGGTACAATATGTGGTTTCTAAAGCGGAAAAAGTGAAATCGGGAGCGACATTTGTATGGGGGCTATATCTAAATCTGAACCGATCTCTCCCACTTTCAGCATAGGTGTTTCTAGTTCGATTATAAAATGTTGTGCCAATTTTAAAGGAAATCGGGTACAATATGTGGTTTCTAAAGCGGAATAAGTGAAATCGGGAGCGACATTTGTATGGGGGCTATATCTAAATCTGAACCGATTTCCTCCAAATTCAATACCGATGGTCCGTGGCCAGAAAAAATAACTTCTGCCAAATTTCATGACAATCGGACCACAATTGCGACCTGTAGAGTGCGAACAAGCTTAGATGGACAGCAGACGGACAGACAGACATCGTTAAATCGACTCAGCTGGTGATTCTTAGCCGATCGGTATACTTAAAGGTGGGTCTAGCTCGCTTATTTCTTGGTGTTACAAACATTTGGCGCGAAACTAACTTATAATACCCTAGTCCACGAAGTGGAGTAGGGTATAAAAACTGGTTAACCGACACGAACGGTTACCGACACGGTTAACCGACAGGTTTTCTCGGTTAAGCGAAAATGGTCATTTTACAAAAACCGGCCGATAGGTTGCAGGTGACGAAACCGGTTAACCGGTTCCGATTTTGGACATTAGTTTAGATATAGATATAGCTCCTATGCAAATGTTGCTCCCATTTTACTCTTTCTGCTCTAGAAGCCCAATTTTTCAACAGATTTTCTTCCAATTTGGCAAAACGCCATATATTTTAGCTAGCAAATAGCTCTGGTAAAAATAAGTCAGATCGGTTCCGATTTATATATAGCTCCCATACAAATATATCTTCCGATTTGACTCTTTCCGCTCTAGAAACCACATATTTTTACAGATTTTCTTCAAATTTCAAATTTGGCAACTTTTTTTCAACTAGAAACAGCTTTGGTGAAAATGAGCCAGATTGGTTCAGATATATATAAATATAAATATATATATATATATATATATATATATATATATATATATATATATATTTGGTGTTATTTGGTGAATTCAGAGATTTGGTGTTATTTACCCTTTATACTTAAAGCTAAGAGGCTACAAATGTAACAATGTGTGACAGAAGCATGTTACAAGAATTTATGATATCTAACTGGAAATCATCATGTATTAAATAGAAAAAAAGAAATTTATATTTTTTTTTGTAGACGATGGATTTAATTAATTTAATGTCTGTTTAGAACCAAATGTGCAGTATTTGCGGAAACTTTGGTAACCGTCTACGTTTAAAAATCGAACTATTGGTTTCGTAAACTGCTGGAAAGAGTATTTTATGGAAATTGGCTGCTGTTAATGGGGATTATGTTGCTTTCAATTACTTCAATTAGTTACAAGCTACAGGATTGCCAAGGATTTAGGGGGTTGTTGAAGGCTCGCAGGATATTTTCTATGGCCTTGGCAACAAATGACTAATGCCGTAGTGTATGTATGATTTTGTAAAGGTGAAAGATAAGAATGTATTGGAAATGTCGCAATCTGAAATGAAATAGACAGCTGCCATAAATAGCAACCACTTCAATTACAATATGTAGGCAATTTTTACGATTCTATGGATAAATATAGACTTATTTACAACAATCAGACAAGCACTTGTGTTGTGATTACAATATTTGGTAGTAAGAATAATGATGAAATTAAACCGAAAATATACGAAATTGGGTATTGCTGTAAATAGGCAGTGCTGTAATATTTCGTCCTGTTCCGATACACCTGTTACATTGAACAGCTGTTGCTTGTGATTTACGCTGTTTTTAACAGATGGCAAGACTGTCATAATTGGCTTGCAGCCAGTCTCTTTAGGGGTTACTAGCAGAAGACGCACGCTATTCACTTTGAAGTAAATCGGTTTAGATTTAGATATAGCCCACATACAAATTTTGCTCCCGATTTGTGTTTTTCTGCTCTATAACCCACATAATTTAAGCGATTTTGATCAAATTTTTGCACAACACCTTACATCTAAGTTAAAAACATCTATGGTGAAAATGGGTCAAATTGATTCAGATTTAGATATTCCCATTATACAAATTTCGCACCCTATTTGACATTTTCCGGTCTAGAAACCATAAATTTCTACAAATTTGGCGTAAAACCAATTTTTGACTACCCGTATGTATGTTATGCCGGTTTTATTGTAACCAAAGTTTATGCCACTTTGTGTGGGAGGTACCAGAAGGTTTGTGACAATATCGTCCATATTCATTGCGAATGTAACCTCTATAAAAGCTTTGTCAAATATCAAATTTTAGAGTATTCCCATCATTCATTACCAGAAACCACGTATTTTCACTGAATTTCTTCAAAATGAGCATAACACGTTTACTTGAACTGAAAGAACTTATGGTGAAAGTTAGTCATTTCATTCCATGTTTGGATATAGCCCCGGTACAAATATTCCTCTCGATTTGACAAATTGGGTCAGGTCAATTAGCCTATGATTAGGAAACATACAAAAAGCTTAATTCAACGTAGGAATATGGGTCATTTGTGTGGGAACCCTGTCCCAGATATGGTGATATGGCGATTTCTCGCCAAACGTGACGAATTTTAAATATGTTTGGCGACTTTATTTTCGATTTGGCGACATGGCGATTATAAAGGGTGGTTACGTTTTAAGGGCCGATGCGGCACACCTCTATCTGATGGAAATAACCCCAAAGAAAGAAGTCCAGCGGTGTCAAATCACATGATCTTGGCGGCCAATTGACATCGACACCACGTGAGATAACACGGCCATTGAATTTGTCGCGCAAAAGAGCCATTGTTTCGTTTTCTGTGTGGCAGGTGGCACAGTCCTGTTGAAACCACATGTCGTCCACATCCATATCTTGCAATTCGTGCCATAAAAAGTTCGTTATCATCTCACGATAGCGAAGACCATTCACAGTAACTGCCTGACCGGCATCATTTTGGGAAAAATACGGCCCGATGATGCCGCCAGCCCATAAACCGCACCATAAAGTCACTCTTTGTAGGTGTATTTATTTCTCAATCAACCTTGGATTATCATTCGCCCAAATGCGGCAATTCTGCTTATTGACGAATCCACTGAGGTGGAAATGTGCCTCATCATTGAAGATGATTTTCTTCACTGTTGCCATTTCTTGCCACCATTCTGACCATTAACGACGTTTGGAATGGTCTAGAGGCTTTAGTTCTTGAGTCAATTGCATCTTGTAAGCGTGTAAATGCAAGTCTTTATGCATAATGTTCATCAACGACGAGCGTGAGAGGTGCAATTGTTGGGAACGACGACGAGTGGAGGTGGGCGGCTCTTCAGCCGCACTATCCCGAACAGCAGCAATATTTACTGCAGTACGAGCTGTACGAGCATGCACTGGTGTTTTCACATTTCCTACAGACCCGGTTTTCTCAAATTTTTGCACGATTTTTTTTTGATTTGAAGGCCCATTTTCATTATAGGCCTGAACAACTTTAACGCGTTGCTCGATTGTGTATCTTTCCATGGTTCAAATTGAGTTAGTCTGAAATTGAGAAATGTCAAATGAAATGCAGAAAAAGACTTGACGTTTAGGTGTGGTTCACATTCAACATCGGCCCTTACAATTTAACCACCCTTTATAATTGTAAACGTTATTAAAGACAAACAAGTAAGGAAAGGCTAAAGTCGGGCGGGGCCGACTATATAATACCCTACACCCTCCCTGCGTATGTACCTCGCTTTGATTACTAAACCCAGGAATTTCATGGGAGCAATTTTATGTAGTTCATACAAATTATATAAATTATATTCATATAATATGGTAAATAATATGGTAATATGGTAAATAATATGGTAATTGATCCAATTGTCTGACAGACAAATACAAATTATACAGTAGTTAACCAAAGTCATACCAAAGTATGGACATATGGGCATCACCCAAACAATTCTCATTGCAATTCAATTCGGTAAAAAATTGAAATCGAGTAGGCTTTTTGCATCCTGTAAATGTATGTGTTTGACAAAAAATTTTAAATCGGAAAGGACATTTGTATGAGGGTATATTGATACCTGGAACGATGTGACCCCCTTTCACCATGTATGTTTATTGGTGAAATATAATAAGCAAAGTTTGGCCAAAATCGGTTAAACATTCGGGAGCAACATTTGTATGAGGGCTATATCAAAATCTAAACCGATCGTACCCACTTTCAGCATAGGTGTTTTTAGTTCGATTATAAAATGTTGTGCCAATTTTCATTTCATTTATTTCTTCACGACTTGTAATTCTAAGCCTATTGGCCGATATAATATAAATTACAAAATGCATAGTAAAAAATATTTCTAACAGTGTTAAAAAAAACTACTCAACAAAGAAGATTTTAAAGAAAATCGGGTACAATATGTGGTTTCTAAAGCGGAAAAAGTGAAATCGGGAGCGACATTTGTATGGGGGCTATATCTAAATCTGAACCGATCTTTCCCAATTTTTGCATACGTGTTTCTAGTTGGATTATAAGATGTTCTGCAAATTTTAAAGAAAATTGGGTACTATATGACGTTTCTAGAGCGGAAAGGGTCAAATCGGGAGCGACATTTGTATGGGGGCTATATCTGAATCTGAACCGATCTTACCCAATTTTTGCCTACGTGTTTCAAGTTCGATTATAAGATGTTCTGCCAAATTTAAAGAAAATCGGGTACAATATGTCGTGTCTACAGCGGAAAATGTCAAATCGGGAGCGACATTTGTATGGGGGCTATATCTAAATCTGAACCGATCTTACCCAATTTTTGTATACGTGTTTCTAGTTGGATTATAAGATGTTCTGCAAAATTTAAAGAAAATCGGGTACAATATGTGGTTTCTAAAGCGGAAAATGTAAAATCGGGAGCGACATTTGTATGGGGGCTATATCTAAATCTGAACCGATCTTACCCAATTTTTGTATACGTGTTTCTAGTTCGATTATAAGATGTTCTGCAAGATTTAAAGAAATTCGGGTACAATATGACGTTTCTAGAGCGGAAAATGTCAAATCGGGAGCGACATTTGTATGGGGGCTATATCTGAATCTGAACCGGTTTCCTCCAAATTCAATACCGATGGTCCTTGTCCAGAAAAAATAAATTCTGCCAAGTTTGATGACAATCGGACAACAATTGCGACCTGTAGAGTGCGAACAAGCTTAGATGGACAGCAGACGGACGGACGGACGGACGGACAGACAGACATCGTTAAATCGACTCAGCTAGTGATTCTAAGCCGATCGGTATACTTAAAGGTGGGTCTAGCTCGATTATTTCTTGGTGTTACAAACATTTGGCGCGAAACTAACGTATAATACCCTAGACCACGAAGTGGTGTAGGGTATAATGATGCAGATTTATTTACATTTCGAAAATCTCAACTATTATATATTGGTAAAGATAGAAAAAATGGAAATGGACACTCGCTGGGTTACAGACATTACGTAATTTTTATACCCTACACCACTTCGTGGGCTAGGGTATTATAAGTTAGTTTCGCCCCAAATGTTTGTAACACCAAGAAATAATCGAGCTAGACCCACCTTTAAGTATACCGATCGGCTTAGAATCACCAGCTGAGTCGATTTAACGATGTCTGTCTGTCCGTCCGTCTGTCCGTCTGTCCGTCTGTCCGTCTGTCCGTCTGTCCGTCTGCTGTCCATCTAAGCTTGTTCGCACTCTACAGGTCGCAATTGTTGTCCGATTGTCATGAAAATTGGCAGAAGTTATTTTTTCTGGCCAATGACCATCGGTATTGAATTTGGAGGAAATCGGTTCAGATTTAGATATAGCCCCCATACGAATGTCGCTTCCGATTTTACTTTTTCCGCTCTAAAATCCACATCTTGTTCCCGATTTTCTTTAAATTTGGCACAACATCTTATAATCCAACTAGAAACACCTATGCAAAAATTGGGTAAGATCGGTTCAGATTTAGATATAGCCCCCATATAAATATCGCTCCCTATTTCACTTTTTCCGCTTTAGAAACCACATATTGTACCCGATTTTCTTTAAAATTGGCACAACATCTTATAATCTAACTAGAAATACCTGTGCAAAAATTGGGTAAGATCGGTTCAGATTTAGATATAGCCCCCGTACAAATGTCACTCCCGATTTGACATTTTCCGCCCTAGAAACGACATATTGTACCCAATTTTCTTTAAATTTTGCAGAACATCTTATAATCCAACTAGAAACACGTATGCAAAAATTGAGTAAGATCGGTTCAGATTTAGATATAGCCTCCATACAAATGTCGCTCCCGATTTGACATTTTCCGCTCTAGAAACGACATATTGTACCCGATTTTCTTTAAATTTTGCAGAACATCTTATAATCCAACTAGAAACACGTATGCAAAAATTGGGTAAGATCGGTTCAGATTTAGATATAGCCCCCATACAAATGTCGCTCCCGATTTGACATTTTCCGCTCTAGAAACCACATCTTGTACCCGATTTTCTTTAAATTTGGCAGAACATCTTATAATCCAACTAGAAACACTTATGCAAAAATAGGGTTAGATCGGTTCAGATTTAGATATAGCCCCCATACAAATGTCGCTCCCGATTTGACATTTTCCGCTCTAGAAGCGACATATTGTACCCGATTTTCTTTAAATTTTGCAGAACATCTTATAATCCAACTAGAAATACGTATGCAAAAATTGGGTAAGATCGGTTCAGATTTAAATATAGCCCCCTTACAAATGTCGCTCCCGATTTGACATTTTCCGCTCTAGAAACGACATATTGTACCCGTTTTTCTTTAAAATTGGCACAACATCTTATAATCCAACTAAAAAACCTATGGTGAAAGTGGGTAAGATCGGTTCAGATTTAGATATAGCCCTCATACAAATGTTGCTCCCGAAGGTTTAACCGTTTTTGGCCAAATTTTACATATTATATTTCACCAATAAACAGACATGGTGAAAGCGGGTCACATCGTTCCAGGTTTCAATATACCCCCATACAAATGTCCTTTCCGATTTAAAATTTTTTGTCAAACACATACATTTACAAGATGCAAAAATCCTTCCCGATTTCACTTTTTTACCTAATTGAATTGCAATGAGAATTGTTTGGGTGATGTCCATATGTCCATACTTTGAAATGACTTTGGTATACTACTGTATAATTTGTATTTGTCTGTCGGACAATTAGATCAATTACCATATTATTTACCATATTCGTTAAATTTGACTAAAGATGAATTTATAGCATATACATTATATGTATATATTTTATATAATTTGTATGAACTACATAAAATTGCTCCCATGAAATACCTGGGTTTAGTAATCAAAGCGAGGTACATACGCAGGGAGTGGTGTAGGGTATTATATAGTCGGCCCCGCCCGACTTTAGCCTTTCCTTACTTGTTTGTTATTACACCACTTCGTGGAATAGGGTATTATAAGTTCACGCCAAATGTTTGTAACACAAGTCGAGCTAGAACCAACTTCAAGTATACCGACCGGCTAAGAATCGCCAACCGATTTAACGATTTCTGCCTGTCCGTTCGTCGGCTGCCCATCTAAGTTTGTTCCGATTGACATGAAATTTGGCAGAAATATTTTTTGCAAGGACGGTCGCTATTGAATACTGAGGAAATCGGTTCAGGTTTAAATACAGACCCATACAAACATCCCTCCAATGTGTTCTATTACTGCTCTAGGACATATATTTTGCATCGGATCTTGATTAAATTTTGCAGATCTTATTATATTTCAACTAGAAACACCTGCTATGCAAGTCAACTATATTGGTCCATGTTTTGGTATAGTCCCCCTACAAATGGTCCACCAATATTTACCATTATCGTACTGTATTTATGGAAAATTAAATTTCATCTCAGCACAGTGCTCCAGAATCAAATTCCATTGGACAAAATTCAATAACTTTTGAGTTCTGTCAAAAACTGAATACAAGGATTATTTTGAGATATCGGGCGATAGGATATATTTTATTTTTATTTTTATACCCTACACCACTTCGTGGTCTAGGGTATTATAAGTTAGTTTTGTTTGTTTGTAACACCAAGAAATAATTGAGCTAGACCCACCTTTAGGTATACGGATCGGCTTAGAATCGCCAGCTGAGTCGATTTAACGATGTCTGTCTGTCCGTCCGTCCGTCCGTCTGCTGTCCATCTAAGCTTGTTCGCACTCTACAGGTCGCAATTGTTGTCCGATTGTCATGAAACTTGGCAGAAGTTATTTTTGTCTGGCCAAGGACCATCGGTATTGAATTTGGAGGAAATCGGTTCAGATTTAGATATAGCCCCCATACAAATGTCGGTCCCGATTTGACATTTTCCGCTCTAGAAACCACATATTGTACTCGATTTTCTTAAAATTTGGTACAACATCTTACAATCTAACTAGAAACACCTGTGCCGAAATTGGGTAAGATCGGTTCAGATTTAGATATAGCCCCCATACAAATGTCGCTCCCGATTTCACTTTTTCCGCTTTAGAAACCACATATTGTACCCGATTTTCTTTAAAATTTGCAGAACATCTTATAATGCAACTAGAAACACCTATGCAAAAATTGGGTAAGATCGGTTCAGATTTAGATATAGCCCCCATACAAATGTCGCTCCTGATTTGACATTTTCCGCTTTAGAAACGACATTTTGTACCCGATTTTCTTTAAATTTTGCAGAACATCTTATAATGCAACTAGAAACACGTATGCAAAAATTGGGTAAGATCGGTTCAGATTTAGATATAGCCCCCATACAAATGTCTCTAAAATCCACATATTGTACCCGTTTTTCTTTAAAATTGGCACAACATCTTATAATCCATCTAAACAACCAATGGTGAAAGTGGGTAAGACGGTTCAGATTTAGATATAGCCCTCATACAAATGTTGCTCCCGAATGTTTAACCGATTTTGGCCAAATTTTACATCATATCGTCATGGTTTCAATATACCCCCATACAAATGTCCTTTCCGATTTAACATTTTTTGTCAAACACATACATTTACAGGATGCAAAAATCCTTCCCGATTTCAATTTTTTACCGAATTGAATTGCAACGAGAATTGTTTGGGTGATGCCCATATGTCCATACTTTGGTATGACTTTGGTATACTACTGTATAATTTGTATTTGTCTGTCGGACAATTGGATCAATTACCATATTATTTACCATATTCGTTAATTTGACTAAATTATATTCATATAATTTATATAATTTGTATGAACTACATAAAATTGCTCCCATGAAATACCTGGGTTTAGTAATCAAAACGCGGTACATACGCAGGGAGTGGTGTAGGGTATTATATAGTCGGCCCCGCCCGACTTTAGCCTTTCCTTACTTGTTAATTTTCCATTTATTTTTTTGCGTTACAGATTTGCAACTTTTGCTGATTTAATTTCTTTTTTCGAATTTGTCAAAATGTTTCTCATAGCATATGGCGCTAAAAGTTTGTGCCAAATATTTTTTTGTAATAAATACTGTTTTGGAAAAACTGTTTTAACTATGTTGTGAACAAAAAAATTAGTAACAAGTAAGGAAAGGCTAAAGTCGGACGGGGCCGACTATATGATACTCTACATCACTCCCTGCGCATATACCTGGTTTTGATTACAAAACCCAGTTGTTTTATGAGGGCGATAAATTATAAAGTAAAGAATATGGCAAAACTGATTGGCTGTAATAAGTTGAATCTGAAGCGTTATGTAAACAAATCAGAAACTGATAATCAGCGGTGGCAATTTCTTTGCGTAATGCTCCACCTTTACTGTAAGTGTTCCTAACTGAAATATAACGCGATGTAGAAAATACGTCTAAAATCGGGATCCATGGTTCACTTCATCAGTAAGTGTTACTATGTGAAATAATCCATGATCTGGAAAATTTAATGCAGATCCGATGTAATATGGATGATTTATAACGATAATATTGAAAATTGGTGGGACAGTTGTATTTTGTAACATTGACTCATATGATCCAATTTTCGAGTAGGTATTCCGAGAGTAAATATAATATGATCTGGAAAATTTGACTAAGATCCGGTGACAAATGCAGATTTTACAGCGATAATACGATAAATTGCACGGACATTTGTAGGGGGCTATAACAAAACTTGGGGGTTGTACCATAACATGGGCCATTATAATTCCCTTTAGGCATTCAAAGTGGAAATGAGTCATGATCTGGAAAATTTTATAAAGACATATAACACAGTACGACAGTGGTTGGTACACATGAGAAATGTTAACAGAATATGAAAATAGGCTTAAAATAAAGAAATACGTGTCTCGGCGATTTGCTGTAGCACGTCAGAATTCTGAGAAAATCGATTTTAAAGATTCGAAGGATCGTGGAGGTTCACTTGTAACGTAGTACTATTATAAAAAGTTCTATAAAAACAGAATGGGTGAACCGATTTAATTGCTTGAGCCAGTTTTGAAAAGGGAATTAAATTTGGATTTGTTTTTATTAAAAAAAAAACATTTTTTCCGCTAGATGGCGCTTTAATTTTCATGTAAAATTAAAAAATATCCAAATATCCTTCGAATCTTTAAAATCGATTTTCTCAAAATTCTGACGTGCTACAGCAAAACGCCGAGACACGTATTTCTTTATTTTAAGCCTATTTTCATATTCTGTTAACATTTCTCATGTGTACTCAAAAAAATTGATTTTGTCGTACTGTGTAATAATAATCTATATATATAAAAGAGTTGCGTGATTGAGTGACTGAGTGACTGAGTTACTGAGTGACTGAGTTACTGAGTGACTGAGTGACTGACTGATCACTCCCCAGACCAAACGGCTAGAGCTAGAATCATGAAATTTGGTGTGTACATTTCTCTTACATTGTAGAGGTGTGATAAGACTGGGTTTTTCGAAATTCGTACTTTTAAGGGGAAAAACGGGGTAAAAAGGGATAAAAATGGTACCACCGCAATGACCAAAAGGCTGGGCCTAGAATCTTGAAATTTGGTATGGGCATTCCTCTTGCGGAATGAAGGCATCCCAAAAAGTGGCATTTGCAAAATTCGTACTTTTGGGGGGTAAAATGGGGCAAAAAGGGACAAAAATGGTACCACCTCAATGACCAAACGGCTGGACCTAGAATCTTGAAATTTGGTATGGACATTCCTCTTGCGGAATGAAGGCATCCCAAAATTCGTACTTTTGGGGGGTAAAATGGGGCAAAAAGGGACAAAAATGGTACCAACAATACGGCTGAAGTTAGAATCATGATATTTGGTGTGTACATTTCTCTTAGAGCATATAGATCAGATATGAAGGGATTTTTTCGTAATTCGTACTTTTAAGGGTTAAAATGGTGTAAAGAGGGATAAAAATTGTACCACAGTAATGATCAAACGGCTGTGGCTAGAATCCTGAAATTTGGTATGGACATTCCTCTTGCGGCATCCCAAAAAGTTGCATTTGCAAAATTCGTACTTTTGGGGGGGTTAAATGGGGCAAAAAGGGACAAAAATAGTACCAACCGTGTTGATGCTAGAATCATTAGATTTGGTGTGTACATTTCTCTTACAGCGTAGATATCAGATTTGAAGGGATTTTTTTCGTAATTCGTACTTTTAAAGGGTAAATGGGGTTTAAAGGGATAAAAATGGTACCACATCAATAACCAAACGGTAAGGCCTAGAATCTTGAAATTTGGTATGGAATGAATTTCTTGTGGAATGAAGGCATCCCAAAAAGTGGCATTTGCAAAATTCGTACTTTTGGGGGGGGTAAAATGGGGACAAAAATGGTACCAACAATAGGCTGAAGTTATAATCATGATATTTGGTGTGAACATTTCTCTTAGAGCATATAGATCAGATATGAAGGGATTTTTTCGTAATTCGTACTTTTAAGGGGTAAAATGGGGTTGAAAGGGATAAAAATGGTACCACAGCAATAACCAAACGTCTAGGGCTAGAATCTTGAAATTTGGTGCGCAAATTCATCTTACAGCTTAAACGCTGTACTATTTTGAGGATGAAATCGGGTAAAAAGGGATACAAATGGTACCAATCAAACGGATGGAGTTGGAATCAAAAAATTCAGTGTGTACATCCCTCAAAATGCCTAAAAACTCTATATGAACGAACTTTATGAAATCTGTACTTTTAAAGGATAAACGGGAAAGGGGGATAAAAAAGGTGCCAACGTCACAGATGACGCTACAATTATGAAATTCGGTATGTATATTCGTTTTACAGCACAGATCACTGATAAGAAAGCATATTTCGAAATTTGCACTTTTAAGGGATTAAATGGGATACAAATTGTACCACAGCCCACGTCAAACGGTAGCACGACTGCAACCAAGAATTTTTTTTTGCAAAATTCGTACTGTTTTATGACGAAAATGGGTAAAAAAGGATAAAAATGGAACCAATAAAACAGACGAAGACGTGAAATTCAACGTGTATATAAAGGGTGATTTTTTAAGAGCTTGATAACTTTTTTTAAAAAAAAAAAACGCATAAAATTTGCAAAATCTCATCGGTTCTTTATTTGAAACGTTAGATTGGTCCATGACATTTACTTTTTGAAGATAATTTCATTTAAATGTTGACCGCGGCTGCGTCTTAGGTGGTCCATCCGCTTAGTCCAATTTTGGCATTTCCACGTTTTTGAGTAACAGAGACCCAATTGGTGCGAACGGCGACGAATCGAAAATTGGTGGTCATCATTAACACTGGCCGATACAGCTGCGATATTTTCTTCAGTTCGCACTCTACGTAAGCGTGTTGGTGGTTTAATGTCCAACAATGTAAATTTGGTGCGAAATTTAGTCACAATAGCCCGAATAGCCGCTTCAGTGGGTCGATTAAACTGACCATAAAATGGAAGCGCGCAACGAACTTTCTTAACAGAGCACGCATTTTGATAATAAAATTCAATAATTTGCAAGCGTTGTTCGTTTGTAAGATGATTCATGATGAAATGTCAAAGCATACTGAGCATCTTTCTCTTTGACACCATGTCTGAAATCCCACGTGATCTGTCAAATACTAATGCATGAAAATCCTAACCTCAAAAAAATCACTCTTTATGTACCTCAAAATGCTTGCAAACGCAAAATGAAGGAATTTTCTGAAATTCGTACTTTTAAAGGGTTAACGGGGAAAAGGAGATACAAACGTACCAACAACAAGGATGGCGCTACAATAATAAAATTCGCTGTGTATATTCGCTTTACAGCGAAGATCACTGATAAGAAGGAATTTTTCGAAATTTGTACTTTTAAGGGATGGGATAAAAATTGTACCATAGCCCAGATCAAACGGTTGAGCCTAGAATTTTTAAATTCGGATGGGCACTACTTTTACTGCAGGAATGCGACCAAGAAAATATTGTGCAAAATTCGTACCGTTTGTGGGTGGAATTGAGTAAAAAGGATAAAAATGGTACCAATCAAACAGACGAAGCTGGAATCATGAAATTCGGAGTTTGCAAATGCTTAGAAACGCAAAATGAAGGAATATATCGAAATTCGTACTTTTAAAGGGTAGACGAGAAGAGGGGATAAAAAAGGTACCAAAAACGCCTATGACGGTGCAATCATAAAATTCGGTGTGAATATTCGCCTTACAGTGTAGATGAGTGATAACAAGGAATTTTCTGATATTAGTACTACTAAGGGATTAAATGGGATAAAAATTGTACCAAAGCCCAGACCAAGCGGTCTGGGCTTTTTTTAAATTCGAACGGGCATTGCTTTTACAGCATGAATTCGACCAAGAATATATTTTGCAAAATTCGTACTTTTGTGGATGGAATTGGGCAAAAAGGGATAAAAATGGTAACAATCAAACAAAAGGAGATGTAATCATTAAATTCGGCGTGTTCATTCCTCAAAATGCTTAGAAATGTAAAATCAAAGAATTTTTCAAAATTCGTACTTTTAAAAAGTAAGCGGGAAAAACGGGATAACAAAGGTACCTACAACACCAATGGCTCTATAAGCATGTAATCAGTGTGTATATTCGACTTACAGAGTAGATGCGATATAAAAAGGAATTTTTCTAAATTTTTACTTTTAAGGGCTTAAAATGGATAACGATTGTACCACCGCGATTTCCAAAATTCGTACTTTTTGGGGGTGAAATTGGGTAAAAAGTGATAACCAATCATGAAATTCGATTTGTACGCCCCCCATTCATAGAAACACAAAATAAAGGGATTTTTTATGACCTCTAATGGATTTTTCAAAATTTATAGTTTTAAGTATGGTGATTAAAATGGTACCCACCAATGTATAGAATAAGGTATATACATAGTTACTCTAACGTGCAATACAAATATACTGTAAGTGTGTACTTTAGAGGTGGAAGCGTATCAAAAGTGATAAAAATCGAACAAACCAAATTGGGGAAATTGGGATATAGATGGTACCAACCAAAGTTTTCAGCTAGAATATGAAAAGACTATTAAACATTCGGAGTGTACATTTCTCCGAGTTCATAGACGCGCAAAATAAATGTTTTTTTTTAGAAATTGGAGACAAAGAGAGATACAAATAGTACCTACCAAAATATTGCACTAGAATCGTGAAGTTATGTGCGAATATTATAGCCCCGTCGAAAAAAAAATAAAATATATAAAGAATCTTTGATCTATTTATAAGTTCAGATTTCACGTCATGCACCGGTATAGAATTTTTGTATATGTAAAGGATTTAATTTTACAAAGGGCGTGACAAACGCATACATTGTTTGTAGGTTTAAAGTGATTATACAATTTTGTTTAGATCTAAAAATGCAGCTGATTTCTACCGGTGTGTGCATAGCATATATGAAAATATTGGCAAAGATCAAATTTCACATTATTCCGATCATCCGTATAGAAGTTGTAAATGGTTTAATTTTACGTAATGGCGATTAGTGTGGGAGGTACAAGAAAGGGGCGTGGCAAAATCCTCCATATTACGTACGCTCAAAATGATTATAAAAACTTCATCAAATATCAAAATACAACTGGTTCCGAATACTAGGAAAATGGACTATATCTGTGGGGGTACCATAGTCAATTCAACCATGTCCAATTTTAAACTAAGTCTGGGAATAGAAATACTACGTTCAGAGTTTGAATAAATTCCTAAGTCCCTTTGAGAGTTATCCTGTACACCAGCCAGCCAGATAGACAGACGGACGAGAAAGAGATTTTAGACATAAGCCACTCTTTTAATGCGTTACACCTTTTTCTATCCCAACTGACATATACGCTACTACTTTGTTGAGAAGGACAAATATTTTTCTGCTTTATATGATGTTTTGTAAGAAAATTGTTTCAATGTTCGTGCCTACTTAAATTAAACTACTGACTACGTATAAATTGATTATGATGATTTGTACAAAGGGGACTAAAATTAATTCGGTGTATAAATTCCATCGGCAATGTAGGATCTGGAATGGACAATTTATGAATATACCTCTGAATACGTAGTTGTGCAAAATAAAGTATTTTTTTAAGTTTTGAGCGTTTACAAGCGATTTACCCTGAAGAGTATATCCTTACACCGCATACGAAGTAGCGGGTATTTGCTAGTAATTTTATAAAGAAGTGGGTTCTCGAGCTGTAATAGAGTAGAAATTGGGGCCCAATTTGTATGGGGGTTATACCAAAATATGGACCCATATATTTGACTTTCATAATATGTCTTCTTAGTTTAAATATAATACGAAATGCAAAATTTGATAAACCTCCTATGTAAAATATGGGTCCTAGAGGGATAATAATAGAAATGGGAGCCCATTTGTAAGGTAGGTATTCTTTATTGAAATATAACATGATCTGCAAAATTTTATCAAGATCCAATACAAGATGTGGTTTCTAGAGCGATAATATTGTGAACTGGGGCCCATTAGTACGGGGCTATACCAAAACATTCACCTATATAGCTGGTTTTCAAAATAGGTGTTTCTAGTCTAAATGTAACATTGTGATGGAAATTTGATCTAGATCCGATGTAACATGTGCATTTTAGAGCAGTAATATTGTAAATCGGAGGTACATTTGTATGGGGGCTATATCAAACCATAAACCCATGTGGTCCACTTTCCCGTTAACTGTTTCTAGGTCAAATATAAGATCCTGAAAATTTTGTCATGATCCCATGTAAAATGTGTATTCTAGAACAGTAAGAGTGTAAATATTTGTATGGAGGCTATATCTAAATCTGAACCGATTTCTTCCAAATTCAATACCGATGGTCCTTGGTCAAAAACAATAACTTCTGCCAGATTTCATGACAATTGGACAACAATTGCTACCTGTAGAGTGCGAACAAGCTTAGATGGACAGCAGACGGACAGACAGACGGACGGACAGACGGACAGACAGACATCGTTAAAACGATTCAGCTAGTGATTCTAAGCCGAACCGTATACTTAAAGGTGGGTCTAGCTCAATTATTTCTTATAATACCCTAGTCCACGAAGTGGTGTAGGGTATAAAAATCACAACTTACGACAAGTTCACAAAAGTTTAACTCACAGTTGATTGAGATTTGAATTAAAATATTATATTTTTATTTTGAAAATATAACCACAGCAATGATTTTGTTAGCATCTCTAATGTGTGCTGTAGCAGCACCATAAGTCGATGTCCATTTAAACGAAAAACATTTAATTTCTTAACACCCGTTGCTGTTGGCCAATTTATGGCACGCAGACACGTACAATCATGTTTTATGAGCAGAAAGCTAATAATTATTGGACACTTCCTGCGAAAACTAATTATTCTGTCGGTGACATTTCAAAGCGCTTTCCTTCCACATCGACAAACACTTTTTCCGTGTGACCACATTTTTTCTGTGGCTATAACTACACTTGTGTGTATGAGTATGTGCTTTTGGAAACCAATTAAAATCGAATGAAAAGGGAAAATCAAAAGAAAAATTTCGTTCGAATGTTAACATTAGGTTGGGTCGGAAAACATATTTCATGTAGCATGTTCAAGGGCATTTTGACATGATTGCCAGACTAGGTGGGCAGACAGAGCTGAGTCGATACTCAGTTGTGAACCACATATTTAAATCACAAAACACTCAATGATATACAGCTTACATTTTCACAATTCTTCCTTTCAGTTTTCTTCTTGTATTTCCTCCTCAACACATTTCCCCCTTTTTGTTATATTTGTTCTTGGGATTTTTTCGAACCATCCTTATATTCATAAATATATATTTACTTGTACAGCATACATTTATATTTATTCATCGAGTTAAATCGAATGGCTAATGGATTGCAATTCGTATGTAGTTGTGCCGTATATTTAATGCATATTTATTTGCCCTTCTGTTTGAAATTACCAATAATATTAGACACAAAAACAATTTTAACAACACGTTGTAAACGACGTTTGATAGTTGGTTGGATAATATGGATCTAATAATATGGTTTTCTAATGTGTCAAAATTTGAAGTTTACACTAAGAAATCTTGTGAGTGGACATTTGCATGGCTAGATCAAAATATAGTCCATATGCAGCGACGTATATATTTCATTGTTGTTTGAAGGAGATTCTATTTAATATTTAGGTTCTGGGAAGACAACAAAGAAGCTCGAAGTTGTTGTTGTTATATGAAAACATAGACTCATTTGGTCTATATTCATGGTAGGCCTTTCTACATCAACTATGACATGCTTTGGTAAATTTGATGAAGTAACGATGTAATATTAAATATTCTAGGATGATAATAAACCAGTGTGGGATTTGTTTGGGGACTATTTGAGGACGTAAATATATTTGATCTAATTTCCCAGTACATATATATCTTCTATATAATAAAAACAATTAAGGAAAGGCTATAGTCGGGCGGGCCGACTATATAATACCCTACATCACTCCCTGCGTATATACCTCACTTCTATTGCTAAACCCAGGTGTTTACATTATACTATAAATGCATTCTTAGTCATATTTAACAAATATGGTAAACAATTGACAAATACAAATTATACAGTAGTACTAGGAAGAATCGGACCAACATTTGAAAGGAGGCCTATAACAACACTTGGGGCATAGTCCAAAACATGGGTTATATATTTCTAATTCACGGTAGGTATTCATAGTTGAAATATATCATGATCCGATGTAAGACGTAGTTTCTAGAGCTGTATTAGAGTAGAATGGGCGCCCCATTTGGGTTATTCCAAAGTATGGATACATGTATTTGACTTTGTATTCTTAGTTGAAATATAATATAATCTGTAAAATTTGAAAAAAAAATCCGATGTAAAATTTGCGTTCTTGAGGGGTAAAATTAAAATGGGGCCATTTGTAAGGGCTCTACATTAAAGAGTGGTTCCATATAGATCACCTTCAAAGTAGCTTTTATTAGTTGAAAACATTGACCTATATAGCTGGCTTTCAAAATACGTGTTTCTAGTATAAATGTAAAAATGTAATTATGTGGAAAATGTGATCAATGTAAAACAAGTAAGGAAATGCTAAAGTCGGCCGGAGCCGACTATATGATACACTCCACTTTCTATCCAATTACAATTCAATTCTGTAAAAAAGTGAAACAGGGGAGGATTTTTGTATCCTGTAAATATATGTGTTTGACAAAAAAGATTAAATCGGAAAGGACATCTTTATGGGGGTATATTGAAACATGGAACGGTGTCACCCGCATTCGCCATGTATGTTTGTAGGCGAAATATAATATGTAAAGTTTGGCCAAAATCGGTTAAACATCTGTATGGGGGCTATATCTAAATCTAAACCGATCTAACCGATTTTCACCATTGCTCTTTCCACTTCAATTATAGGGTACTATGCCAAATTTGAAGCAAATCGAGTGAAATATGTGGTTTCTAGAGCTCAAAAAGGCAAATCGGGAGCGACATTTGTATGGGGGCTATATCTAAATCTGAACAGATCTGACCGATTTTCACCATTGCTCTTTCCACTTCAATTATAGGGCACTGTGCCAAATTTGAAGCAAATCGAGTGAAATATGTTGTTTCTTGAGCGGAAAAAGACAAATCGGGAGCAACATTTGTATGGGGGCTATATCTAAATCTGAACCGATGTGACAGATTTTCACCATAGCTGTTTCTGATTCAATTGTAGGATGCTGTGCCAAAATTGAAGCAAATCGAGTGAAATATGTGGTTTCTAGAGCGGAAAAGTCAAATCAGGAGCGACATTTGTATGGCGGTTATATCTAAATCTGAACCGATCTGACCGATTTTCACCATAGCTGTTTCTTGTTCAATTATAGGATACTGTGCCAAAATTGAAGCAAATCGAGTGAAATATGTGGTTTCTAGAGCGGAAAAGGTCAAATCGGGAGCGACATTTGTATGGGGGCTATATCTAAATCTGAACCGATCTGACCGATTTTCACCATTGCTGTTTCCACTTCAATTATAGAGTACTGTGCCAAATTTGAAGCAAATCGAGTGAAATATGTGGTTTCTAGAGCGGAAAAGGTCAAATCGGGAGCGACATTTGTATGGGGGCTATATCTAAATCTGAACAGATCTGACCGATTTTCACCATTGCTCTTTCCACTTCAATTATAGATTAGTGTGCCAAATTTGAAGCAAATCGAGTGAAACATGAGGTTTCTAGAGCGGAAAAGTCAAATCGGGAGCGACATTTGTATGGGGGCTATATCTAAATCTGAACAGATCTGACCGATTTTCACCATTGCTCTTTCCACTTCAATTATAGGGCACTGTGCCAAATTTGAAGCAAATCGAGTGAAATATGTTGTTTCTTGAACGGAAAAAGACAAATCGGGAGCAACATTTGTATGGGGGCTATATCTAAATCTGAACCGATGTGACCGATTTTCACCATAGCTGTTTCTTGTTCAATTATAGGATACTGTGTCAAAATTGAAGCAAATAGAGTGAATAATGTGGTTTCAAGAGCGGAAAATGTCAAATCGGGAGCGACATTTGTATGGGGGCTATATCTAAATCTGAACCGATCTGACCGATTTTCACCATTGCTCTTTCCACTTCAATTATAGGGTACTGTGACAAATTTGAAGCACATCGAGTGAAATATGTTGTTCTTGAGCGGAAAAAGTCAAATCGGGAGCAACATTTGTATGGGGGCTATATTTAAATCTGAAGCGATTTGCTTCAAATTAAATAGCGTTCGTCCTTGGTTCAAAAAACTTACTTGTGCCAATTTTTGTTAGGATCGGACTATAATTGCGAACTGTAATTTGATTACAACAATAGATGGACAGACAGACGGACAGACAGGCGGACAGACGGACATTGCTAAATCAGTCAGAAAGTGATTCTAAGCCGATCTGTGTAATAAACGATGGGTCTAACTCGTTTCCTTTTGGGTGTTACAAACAAATGCACAAAGACATAATACTCTCGTGGAGTGTATAAAAATCGATGTAAAATGTGCATTTTAGAGCAGTAATATTGTAAATCGGAGGTACATTTGTATGTGGTCCACTTTCTGTTCTAGTTCAAATATAACACGATCCTGAAAATTTGGTCATGATCCCATGTAAAATGTGTATTCTAGAGCAGTAATAGTGTAAATTATAGGTATAGAGTACCAATCGTCCTTGATCAAAAAAAGTAACTTTTGCCAAATTTCATGACAATCGGACAACAATTGCGATCTGTAGAGTGCGAACAAGCTTAGATGGACTGCAGACGGACGGACGAACAGACAGACATCGTTAAATCGATTCAGCTGGTGATTCTAAGCCGATCGGTATACTTAAAGGTGGGTCTAGCTCAATTATTTCTTGGCGTTACAAACATTTGGCGCGAAACTAACTTATAATACCCTAGTCCACGAAGTGGTGTAGGGTATAATGAAATGATGTTCATCACTTGAGAACGGCTGAACAGATTTGGCTGATTTTTGTTACAAACTGTTCGTGGTAGTCCGAACTAGTTTTAAAGATTAAAAAACTTTTGGATAGTTCACCGCAAAATAGGAAAATTTAAAAAAAAAAACTGAAACCTTTTTATACACTCCACGAGAGTATTATGTATTTGTGTATTTGTTTGTAACACCCAAAAGGAAGAAAGATAGACCCATTGTTAATTATACCGATCGTCTTAGAATCACTTTTTGAATCGATTTAGCAATGACCGCCTATCCGTCTTTCCGTTTCAGATTTACATATATCTCCGATACAAATTTCGCTCCCGGATTGACTTTTTCCACCCCAGAAACCACGTATTTTCACCGAATTTCTTCAAAATTAGCATAACACGTTTACTTGAACTGAAGAATCTTATTGTGAAAGTTAGTCACTTCATTCCATGTTTGGATATAGCCCCGATACAAATATTCCTCTCGATTTGACAAATTGGTTCTGAATGAAATCAAGGCTATAAGTTTCAACTCAAGCAATGGATATGCGAAATTCTTTTATGTTATTTTCGTTATGATTCTGTGAAAATTTTCTGAACACAAAAATTCGGATAATTATAAAGAAAAGTAAAAAAATTCGGACAAAATGTAAAAAATCTTTATATTTTATGCACTGTGAATACGATGCATTGCGAGAATAAGATGCCCACGGAACGCACGGCTTATGGACGATTGAACTATAGTGATTTTCTTCTTGGGCGCTCTCGGTGGAACCGTAAAATCTGTTTTGGTCGTACCAATTGTGGCAAAAATTCGCTCGCAAAAAGTATGTGATACTTGCTTCATCAGGAATTTCAGCTGCGTTCTTTGAAGACTGTCGAAATGCACTCTGGTTGCGATGAAAATGGAAATTAATTAAAGGAAACTCCATCGTGCAGCGCAACCTTTCGAAGATCTGAGATGGCCAAGGTTTTGATCGGTCCGGAGGAGCGTACTATGGTGCACTGTTGGTTCAATGATTCTGTTGGCAGGTGATTTTCGATTTATATTACTGGCGATTCCACGGCAATCACCAGCTGACGCACAGAATCATGTGTTACGGAAGGCCAATCTGGAGTATTTTCACAACAATTGCTGGGCATTCGCTATATGAAAAGTGCTGTTGATATTTAGATTTTTTCAATTCCTGTTCCCATACGTTGCTAAAAATTGTGTGATATATTGGCTTCGAAAAACAATGAATTGGGGTATTCCGTTTATAGCGAAAATCAATTATGTTGACAACCGAATTTTTAAATTCACTGTACATGCTCAGGCTGTAGCCGTAAAATCTTCATTTAATATCAGATTATTTTTTGCAATGATGGTTATAATTGAATGACGACTTCAGACAAATGATTCTCATGATTAACATTAGCATATGTTGCATAGATTAAAAATGCAAAGATTACATGTAGAATTTGCATAAAAGTCCGTTAATCGATACAATAATCGACGAGAACAAAATTGTTCTCATTCCAGGTTTGTTTAAACATTCGAAATAGCTTTTAAACATTCACACGACAATCACTAACAAAATAATTGAAATATGTACAGGAAAATTTTTGTCGGGTCAGCTAGTTTTATATAAAATACAAAACTTGTTCATGCTCCTAGCCTGAACAATTTGATCAAGATTCCACGTAAAATGTATATTTTCAAATCTGATCATCACATAACGATCGCCATTGGCCAAAAGAAAATCGCACAACAATTTCCTTGTACTTTAATGAAAAGCTTTAGAGGAACAGACGGTCGGTTCGGACAGAGTTTCAAAGTTTAAAGGCTAGGATCAAAATAGTTTTTGAATTACAAATATTAAAAAGAAAATGTGAAAAGGGAAATTAAAAAAAGTAAAGCTCGGCCGCGCCATCCATCCTTCATCATGGAGTGAATTTCGCAGTATTAGTGGCACATTGGAGGAGTGCAGTTATGAAAATTATGATAATTTGATGCAAATTAAAATATTTTTTTTTATTTAAAATATCAAAATGTTTAGACAGTGTGATATCTAAGTGTCCTAACTATTAGGGGTTATTTGGGGTATTTTCTGTACTTTTTAGAAAGAAAACTGTATCCACCTCTATCAATTTTACCCATTTAGAATCAGAACCATCAGCACAGTCAGAGGAGCCTACACACACTCAGAAAAAAGTGAACTCTATAATGAGTAAAAATTAACTTAAAATTAGGAAAATTGAACTTCGTATAGCGCCAAAGCAATATTTCCTCAAATCAAGTTCAAACTTTTCCTTGAAATTAGTACATGATTTGAACTTGATTCTTGTTCAACCAAATAAATATCTACTCAAACTGAGGAAATTTGCAGTAAGTTTTTCCTCAAACCAAGTAAATATTAACTAAACTTAAGTAAAATTTTCCTAAAACTAAGTATTTTTTTACTCAAACCAAGTAAATTTTTAGTAAGTCTAAGTAATATTTTGTCGAAATTTTCATAAAACTAAGTTAATTTGTACTTAAATCAAGTAAATATTTACTTGAACTGAGGAAAATGTTGCTGACTTTTTCTTTAAAATAAGTAAATTTTTACTTAAACTGAGGAAAATTCTACTTGATACAAGGAAAAAAATGAATGTATTAGCTCAATTTGATTAAAGATTTCAAACAAATAATTTTGCTTCAGAGTATGCAAAACTAATGCAAACATTGACTACATGAAATATTTCTCAAAAGTTGCATGATACCTCTGCCATAAAGAGTTGAGCTATTACTCCATTATTGCTGCGAAGGCAATATAGGCGTCTTCGCAGTGGTTGTTTAGAATAATACTTGAAGTATTTACGAAATAAGTCTCAGCAAACGAACAAGAATTGATTCATAGATTAAAATTCAAGAATTTTCTAAATAATTTGAAGAGATTTTTTATAAGTTCGTTAAACTAAAATGTATGATGAACTCGGCATAAATTTCAGTAAACACGTTAACTTATTTTTAAGAAAAAACTCATTTTTAGGTTAAATTTCCCATACTAAAAATTTCTTAATATTTGTTACTTAAAACCTTGGAAGTTTTCTTCCACACAAGTATGAATTTACTCAATTGTAATATTTTTTATCGTATTTTTTGGGTATTTTCTGTACTTGATACAAACATTGTTTATCCCTCTCTATCAATTTTACTCTTTTACAATCAGAACCATCCACAGAGTCAGTCACAGAAACTCATGATTCCTGCTACAACCGTTTGGGTGGTACTATTTTTATCCCATTTTCCCTTTTTACGTTTTTTTTGTTATGGCGTCTACGCAGGCAGAGGGACGTGCATATACAACGAATTTCATGATTCTAGCTGTAGCGGTTTGGTTGGTACCAGTTTCATTCCTTTTCACCCCGTTTCCTCTTTAAATTTTACAAATTTCGAAAAATGACTTTATGGCATTACAGAGTAATGTACAGGGTGGCGCAGAATGAACTATATGCTTTAAATGGTTTATAACCTTTTTATTTGAAAAATACACAAAGAATGAATGAATTGTGACCGTTTGTTTGAAAAATAAAATTCAATTATTTGTGTACGTTGTTCGATCGTGCAATGATTCATAATAAATTCCCCAAGTCTCCTTCACAAAATGCTGAAAAACAAGTAAGTAAGCTTCAGTCGGCTAAACCGTCTTATATATATACCCTCAGTCTCAGAGAACATATATACGGAAGTTATAGGGAATTAAATTTAACGTAGGGCAGGAAGGAAGGGGAAGGTGCTAGGAGATTCGTGTCACATGGTCCCGGTTTCCACATTTATAAAAAAATTGTGAAGACATGATCAAATATCAAGTCATAGTGGATTCCGTGCATCAGTATAGAAGTCATAAAAGATTTTATATTACCTAGGATTGAGACAATTGTGTGGAAGGTATAAGAAGGGGTGTGGCAATGTCGCCGATATCCCATGCGAATGTAGCCACTGAAAACTCATTGCTAAATATCAAATTTCACAGTATTCCGATAATTAGTACAGAAGTTATAGCATTTTTAATTTTACGTAGTTTGGGTGATTTGTGTGGGAGGTACTGGAAGGGGCGTGTCAAGACATATTTAGCACACTTAAAGTGATTATAAAACGCCAATATATAGCTGCTTCCGTTCATCCGTTTGGAAGTCATATGGGTTTTAATTTAACTTATGAATATGGGTTATTTGTATGGGAGGTACCAGAAGGGTTGTGGCAATTTCGCTCTTCTTTGAACTTAAACTAAGTTTGGGAAAAATAATAATAGTTTGAATCGATTCCCTAACTCCTTAACTCGAGAGTTATGGTGTACGCCAGCCAGCCAGACGGACGGACATGGCTCAAAAACCTTAAAAGGTCGTGAAACGGATTTGGTCCAAACATACTTAGGTTCTTAAGTCACTCCTTCAATGCGTTACATTTTTTTCGGTCCCAAATGATATATATAAAAACAAAGAAAGAATAATAATTAAAAAAGTTGTAAAGAATTCAAACCCTATAGCTCATTCTGCACCATCCTGTATAAACCACACTTCGCGTTTTAAACTTCAGCCGTTTAGATAGTACCATTTTTATCCCCTTTTCCGAATTTATATCTTAAAGAACGAATTTCAAAATATCCATTTTTGCGTTTGGTTCGCATCCACTCTGTATGTATGGTCCAAATTTGAGGGGGGATTAAAAATTGCCTAATAAATCTAAATATTATGGAGTATTTGAAGTCTCATAGACACATATATGGAAAATTTGTACCACCAAGCTCATTTGTTCGCAAGCTAGTTTGCTTTCAAGAGACAGACAGACGGACATGACTAGATCGTCTTAGAAGTTTACCACGACCCAGAATATATATACTTTATGGGGTCTGCGTTGAATACTTCAAGGTGTTGCAAATGGAATGGCAAAATGAATATACCCCATCCTATGGCAGAGGGTATAGAAAAGACATATATTTCGATCATATTTCCTTATATAAGTACAACGGCCAAAACTTTTATCGTCTTCCAGACATTACAGATAGAAAAGGTGCATCTGTGACAATCTTTCGCTGTTGGCTTTGGCAATTTTAAAGGTCAAATATTATTTAGGTTGATTATTATTTTAGGTTGATTATTTCAGGCGAAAAACACAAAGGAAGATAAAAATCTCAATAATATAAATATTTAGTCAGGAGGTGAAAACATCCAAACGCCAACGAAAATTTGAATTGTGCCTACGCTTTTTCACACTATACTATTTTCAGTGTTCCTACCTCGGCACTTTTTCCTCGGTCTTTTACAAAAATTTATAATATAGTATGTATATAAAATGTTTTTAATGTGTGGACAAAACCGTAAAAGTCGGTGTCATTAACCTATTTTGTTACGTAAATCGTTCTTTTTTATATGAAATGAACAATATGTATATGGCTTTCCGACTGTAGTTAGTAAATCGCTTTAGCAGCAACCATCGTCTGTTTGAATAGTTTGCTCTGGCAAAATGTATTTAACTAAAAATAGCTTCCCACCCGTACGTAGGTCATGGTCATGGTAACAACTATTCTCTGATGAAACTGCTTTCATTGTCTCCATAAGCATAAATTGTACTCCACTGTATAAATGAGGTTTCCAAAACTCAAACAAGAAGAAAATAAATTATTTTTAGTTTATTTTTTTGCAACATCATGTTCACTTTTAACCTTTTCCATGGAAATTCATTCATCATAATTTCAAAACAAATTCCATTAAAAAATAAATATTCATTGGAGACGCCACTGTGACGTATAGGTTATATTTATAGAATATCAATCATACGCACCATCTTTCAATTCAAGTGACATTGAAATGAATTAAGTTGGCCAAGTATTAGTGCAACATTCGATGAAGTCTACATCGAAATACAAAAAAAGTGATTGACGTACATTGCCTGGCGCCAAAGTTTGAAATGTCACTACTGAAATTAATTAAAGACAAATATTTGATTAGTAATAAATATTGAAATTTTCTAATATGGAACGAGAGTCAAGAATTTAATATTAATCTAATATGTATTAATCTTATATGTATTAATCCGGACTGTTTGTACGGGAAAAAGTTGTTTCCGCACCAGAACTGAAAGCTTGGTTTGTTTATGAATACGACCAAAATATCTCTACTATATCCTTTTATAGTTTTACATAATCTCCTTTGTCAAGAACCAAAATATTTTACGAAAACATATTTGCAATTTTTCAGTATTTAAAACAAAGCACACCCGCACATATTTTACATCTTTGCATTCACATTTCCCGAGAAATCCCAAACCTTAATCATAAGCTTTAGACGGACAGACAGACAGTCATCGTTAAATCGACTCAGCTGGTGATTCTAGCTCGATTATTTCTTGGTGTTACAAACATTTGACAGAAAACTAACTTATAATAACTATTCCACGAAGTGGGGTGGGGTATAAAAAGATACAATGTTTACACTGAATCACGTTTACATTGGAAGGTGATATATTCCATTTCTTGTTTAGTTAACTTGCTGAAGTTGACATAGCCTGTCTGGAATATAAATTTCATGGGAATTGACAACAATTCTGAGTTGAAAAGAATTTTAAGCGAAATGGGAAATAGTAAACAGCTGTCAGGCACAGTACGACGCATTTTTGAGGAATATTAGGAATCACACAAAAAAACACAAAACACACAATCGAATGCTCATTCTAAGGATGTGTAGCAGGTGTCGAAGTAATTCATTATTTTTAGATTAAATAAAAAACTATGATTATCTTTGTTAGCAAAATCTGTGACAAAATTAATGTATGCCCTTTTAGAGGGAGAGAGGATACAAAACAATCCACATACCTAGAGTAAAAAAATAATTTGAAATTGTTGTTGTGGACAATAAGCTTATTGTGTGCTAGCTACCACAAATTATTATTATGAAATTATTTTAAAAGTAAATAACAATTTCAAAATAAAGTTTCTTTCCGACCAATATATATAGGGTGGCTCATTTAAAACTTTAAAATAGAATTATTATTTTTTTGTGGTTTTATTGGATAGGTCGAACTTTGTCATTTAATAATGGAACACAATATAATTCACAGTTACTCGTTGTGGATGCACTGACTACTCAATAGTAACGTGTGGGTTGCGGCAATTTTGCTTATTGACATAGCCACCGAAATGAAAATAAGCTTCATGAAGGCTGAACTAAAGGTTGATCTCTTCCCGTAAATTTCGTACAGTTTGCGTTAAAGACTCACTACTTTGGAAGTAAGTTTTTAATATTTCCCAATTTTGTTGGATCATATAGCGTCCGATTTTGCAAATGTTAAATATATAACTGAAAATAAACAAGTAAAAACGGCGTTAAGTTCGACCGGGCCGAACTTTATATACCCTCCACCATGGATTGCATTCCACAGAGCCTGTCGATTTTCGTAGAAGTGCAGTAACATTACATGCCAATGTCAATTTTTTAATAAATACAAATATTGAAGAACTAATTTTATAAATAAATATAAAATTGTTATTATTTCAAACCACGCTTATCAAAATTACCAATACGTTCATAATATATATCGAATTAATACTTCAAGTCAATGCAAAAAGTAAATATAAGACAGCAATCTTCAATAAAACTTAAACACTACAGTTGGTTGTATTTCCATCCATTTTAATTCCAAAAGTACAAATTTTGAAAATTCATTATTTCTCACGTACACAGTGCAAGATAACCTCACTTCATGATTCAAAAAAATCAAAAGTACGAATTTGGAAAAATATTTTTATTTTGCTTGTCTATGCAGTCAGACGAATGTGTACACCGAATTCCGTCATTCTAGCTGCGGCCATTTGGTTGGTACCATTTTTATCCATTTTTCCCATTTGACCCCCTTAAAAGTACGGCTTTCTCAAAATCCCTTTATTTTACTTGTCTACGCTGTAGCCGTTTAGTTGGAACAATTTTTATCCCTCTGTCCCATTGTATCCCTTGAAAGTACGAATTTTGAAAAACAATTTTGTTTATACTCCGAATTTCACGACTCTAGATGCTGTCATTTGGTTGGTACTATTTTTATCCCCCTTTTTCCATTTTAACCTCAAAAAGAACAAATTTCGAAAAATCTCTTAATTTACGTGTCTACACAATCAGAGGAATGTATACACCATTTCATTATTTTAGGTGCAGCTGTTTGGTTGGTACCATTTTTATCCCTCTTTTCCCATTTTACCCCTTAAAAGTACTAATTTGGAAAAAATACTTTTATATTTTGTATCTACTCTATTAGAGGAACGTACATACCAAATTTCTTGTCGTTTGATAGGTACCATTTTTATCCCTTTTTACCCCTCATTTCACCCCTTACGAATGAGAAGCACTCTATGGTACGCCTATTTGTTATAGGGGGAATGCGCATACCCAATATCAAGTAAGTACAAGCAGATATATTGAACAAACGTGCCTAAATACTGTAAAATATATGGAATTATTATCGGTTTTTTAGACCTTGTGAGGGAAAAATTTTTCCCTTTGCGCCGATTTCGCCCAGTTTCAATCCCAACCGATCTACGACTATAAGACACATTTATGTAAAATTTGGACGTCCTAGCTCCTTTCGTTTAGATGCTAGCGTGCTTTGAACAGACGGACGGACGGACATGGATAGATAGTCTTAGAATTTTATGACGATCAAGAATATATATACTTTATAGGGTCTCAGGTCGATATTTCAAGGTGTTACAAACGGAATGACAAAGTTAGTATACCCCCATCCTGGAGGTAGTTCAAATTTAAAATTTTAAAAGTATATACATAAGTATATATATATCACTTAAAGTTGATATTAGGGCTGTTTTTCTTTAAGCTGAGATAACGAGCTGCGATAACAAAAACGCTAATAAAAATTAATTTTTTTGCTCAAAATAAAAAAACATTTTTTCACATTGTATTTGTATCAAAACCAATTTTCAAAAAAATTATTTTGTGTTGACTTTTCTGGACTTAGCCTCGATAAACATAAATTTGACTTATACTGGATAATTATCCAGGCTAAGTCCAATATTTTTAATATAAAATATTTTTTTCAAAAATTGTTTTCATACACACATTTATATTGCTGTTGGCGATAATTTAAAAAAATAAGTTTTTATTTTGAGTGAAATTTTAACTTTTTATTTGCAAGTTTTTGATTCCAGCTACAGATCAAATGTCTGTATAACTTTGATAGGAAAAGTACTAGTTTTGCAGGTTCGAGTCCATACTGGAATGCTTATACCCAATTTCATGATTCTAGCTGCAGTCGTTTGCTTTGTACCAGTTTTATTATTTTTCCATTTCGACCTTAAAGGTACGAATTTGGATATGTTATTATTTTGCATGTATACGGGTCAGACGAGTGTAAACCCCGAATTTTATGACCTGCTTGGTACCAATTTTATGTCGAATATCCAAAGATATCTTAATTTTTCGCACACACCGAATTTCGCTATTCTAACAGTAGCCGTTTGGTTTGTACTATTTTTATCACCTTTTGCGTCATTTCCCCCTAAAAGTATTGTAATTATTTGTGTTTCGCGTCTACTCAGTCGCACGAATGTATACATCGATTTTCATGATTTCAACTTCAGTGGTTTGGATGGTACCATTTTTATCCCTCTTTGCCAATTGGACCCCTTAAAAGTAAGATTTTTTTAAAATCCATCTATTTTTGTGTCTAGGCAATTAAAGGGATGAACATTCAAAATTTCATGTTTCTAGCTGTTGTCGTATCATTGGTACTATTGTCCCATTTCAGCCGCTAAATCTTTTATTTAATTTCTGGCGCTCTTACGCTACAAGGGTAATGTACGCAATAAATTTCAAGTGCATATAAATTAGAATGTATATTAAATTAGATTAAATAGTTTATACTATAGGTCCCTGTTAGGGAAAAAATGTCCCCTATTTTTATCCCCTTTCACGCCACTTCCCCTAAAGGTACAAATTTAAAAAAAATTTTTATGTTTCGCGTCAACTCAGTAAGATGAATGTATACACCGACTTTCATGATTTCAACTTTAGCGGTTTGGGTGGTACCTTCTTTATCCCTCTTTGCCAATTGTACCCCTTAAAAGCACGATTTTTGAAAAATCCTTCTAGTTTACGTATCTACGCATTTAGAGAATGTATAGGGTGTTTTTTTATTGAGGTATAGAACTTCGAATTGAAATAAAACACAAGAAAATCGTTTTAATGTCCATCAATTTGGCTTTATTGGAAGGATAATTTTATGCCATTAATGTTTAAATAATCCAATGGTGTCAAATCACACGATCTTGGTGGCCAATTGACAGGTCCATTCCGCGAAATTATGCGCTCATCGAATGTTTCCTTCAATAATTCCAATTGCTGTGCACGGTGGCGAATCGATTCATTCGGGTCCTCTTCAACACTTTGCTCTACAGCGGCAATTGTTTCTTCGGTGCGCACTGTTCGACGTCTCTGCGGATGCGTATTATCACATAGAGTAAACGTAGTGCGAAAACGATCCATGGTTAACCGAATTAATTGCTCTGATGGACGATTATGTCGACCATAAAATGGTGAACTTCGCGAACTGAACCATTACTTTCGAAATAAATTTGCACGATTTGCAAGCGTTGTTCTTTTGTCAACCTGTTCATGATGAAATGGCAAACCAAACTAAATATTAATCACTTGACAGCTGACAAAATGGCCGCCAGTTAAAAAAGTGATGCCAACTTAAAGTTCTATACCCCAATAAAAAACACCCTTTACATTGCAAATTTCACCTTTTTAGATTTTGTCGTGGTACCATTTTTAACACTTTTTGTCCCATTTCGTCCGCTAAAACGTGTTTTAATTTTTGGTGCTGTCACGCAACATATTTCAAATGCATATAAATCAGTAATTTGAAAAAAATACTTAAATGTCTAAATATAGGGAAAATATTTTGCTGTGTAGGTGCTTTCAACAGACGGACGAACAAACAGTCAGACGGACATGGCTAAATCGTTTTTAATTAATTTTACCACGATGGGGTCTCCGATGAATATTTGAAGGTGGAGTGTTTATATCACCACACACAAGTGCCAGTGAATATAGTGTGACTTAGACCACTTTCAAATTATTACTAAAGACCATTTTGGCGTGCATAAAACGAAAAATGTCTCATTTTAAAAATAAAGAGCAACATTCTTAAATTAACTAGCACATATGTATGTTTAATTATTTTTTGATCATTGAATCTCATATTTTTTAAATTCTTCATTTTTGTTTTACGAAATAAAATTGTTTTCGTCTATAAAGTTCGAATGTTTTATTCGCAAAATTTAAAAATAAGTTTAATAAGAAAATAGTATGTTGACGATTTCCCGTTATCCCGGGGAAATTGAAAAAATAATTCCGCATATCGAAATAAAAAATAACCCTGTATAAAGAGTCCGATGACCGAAACCAACTTTTTTCCCGTGTATACAGATTAATATTAAATTCTTGACTCTCGTTTTATATTAGAAAAATTTCAATATTTGTTATTCATCAAATATATGCCAAATATTTAATTACTTTCACGAGTGGCATTTCAAACTTTGGCGACAGCCACATTTTTTTGTTTCGATGTAGACATCATCGAATGTTGCAATAATTCGTGGCCAACTTTATTAATTTCAGTGTCACTTGCATTGAAAGATGGTGCGTATGATAGATATTTTATAAATATAACCTATATGTAAATACAAAAATAAATATTTATTATTTAATGGAATTTGTTTTGATTTTATGATGAATGAATTCTCATGGAAAAGGTTAAAAGTGAAGCGTGTGTTGCTAAAAATAAACTAAAAATAATTCATTTTCTTCTAGTTTGCTAGGAAAATCCACTTCTACAACGCACACAATTTCATCAGAGAATAGTTAGTACCATGACCATGACCTACGAACGGGCGGGAAGCTATTTTTAGTTAAATACGTTGCACGAGTGGAAATAGGATTTTCCCAGAGCAAACAATTCAAGCAGACGATATTCGCAGACGATAGTGGCTGCTTGAAGTGTTGAATTGAAAAGCAATTCACTTACTACAATTATATTTGATATATATATATTCGTGAGCTGGACGCGTTCAAAATAACCTCTATAAATCTGGTTTTTTCTTGAATAAAATTCACGATGAGAATGATATTGAAAAAAAAAAAACGCTAGAAATTAAAATCCGACCCGAGCCTTATCAAACCATATTAAAAACTTGCAATATGACCCAGTATAAAGGACAGATTTATACTATTTTAGTGCAATTTTTAATGCATTTTTTATAAAAACCGCAATAACTTCCACATTTGTAGTTTGTAGAACAACAGTATGTTGTTTCATAATGTTAATACTCAGTGCGTTAAATGTGAAGTAAAAAGAAATATGGGGTTATTTGCATCGTAAACACATTCTAGTCTTATATAAAGCCAATTTTGGGATATAAATTCAACCATTTAAAATTTTCCCCCTTTAAAATTAAAACATAAATAATCTAAATGAACTTTTTAAAGGGGAAAAATTGAAATGGTTGTTAATGTTAAATTAACTTAGATACTCGCATGAAATTTAAAGTATATTTAGTAGATGTTCTTCTCTTTCATTTGATACCCATATCGTCATTGTATGAAACGCAAAAGTGCGAAACTAAATTATTGAAACATTTACATCCTTTGGAAATTAAAAGTCCTGAAAAAAAGACAAACGACCACGAAATAAAAAACTGAGTATGAGTTTTCCTATTATTGACCTATAGTTTCACTTCTATATAATCTCGTTCTTGGGAGGGAAATCATCTCGCACGGTTTTATTGTAACATCTTATGTGAAGTTTTCCTCCCTATTTATCCATAGAAAGACCAGATGCTTTTTTTTTACAAAAATTAGCTTTTTGTTAGGTTAGAATGTGTTTACGATGCAAATAACCCCATATTTGTGTTTTTACATCACATTTAACCCACTGAGAACCAACAGTAAGAAAACAAGTAAAAACGGCGTTAAGTTCGGCCGGGCCGAACTTTATATACCCTCCACCATGGATTGCATTCCACAGAGGTTGTCGGTTTTCGTAGAAGTGCAGCAATATTACAGGAAAATATAAATTTTGTAATATAGCCAAACTAAAACAAATACAAATATTGAAAAAATAATTATATAAATAAATATAATATTTTAATTATATCAAACCATTATCTATTTCAAAACAAAAGATAAATATTCTTATATTTATAGTTTCAAAAAGCTTAAATACCATAAATATTGGAAGATAGTGGGTGCTACAGTTGGTTGTACTTCCATTCTATTTTAATTTCAAAAGTACAAATTTTGAAAATCCATTATCAGACGTACATGTGCCAAGTGCAAAATAACCTAACTTCATGATTCAACCAATTTTTGCAAAAGTACGAATTTGGAAAAAAACTTTTTATTTTTCATGTCTATGCAGTCAGAGCAATGTATACACCGAATTTCATGATTCCAGCTGCGCCCATTTGGTTGGTACCATTTTTACCCCCTTGACATTTCTACGCAATTAGAATTTCATTATTCTAGCTGTAGTCGTTTAGTTGGTACTTTTTTATCCCCCTGTACCATTGTATTCCTTGAAAGTACGAATTTCGAAAAATCCGTTTATTTTTCGTGTCTACGCAGTCAGAGGAATGTATACTCCGAATTGCATGACTCTAGCTGCGGTCATTTGGTTGGTACTATTTGTATCCCCCTTTTCCATTTTAACCCCAAAAAGTACGAATTTCGAAAAATTCGTCTATTTTCCGTGTCTAAGCAGTCAAAGGAATGTATACTCCGAATTTCGTGACTCTAGCTGCGGTCATTTGGTTGGCACTATTTTTATCCCCTTTTTCTATTTTGACCCCAAAAAGAACGAATTTCGAAAAATCAGTTTATTTTCCGTGTCTACACACTCAGAGGAATGTATACTCCGAATTTCATGACTCTAGCTGCGGTCATTAGCTTGTACTATTTTTATCCCCTTTTTTCAGTTTAACCCCAAAAAGTACGAATTTTAAAAAATCCGTGTATTTTACTTGTCTATGTAATCAGAGGAATGTATACACCGAATTTCATTATTCTAGGTACAGCCGTTTGGATAGTACCATTTTTATCCATCTATTCCCATTTTACCCCTTAAAAGTACGAATTTGGACAAAATTCTTTTATATTATGTATCTACTCAATTAGAAGTATGTACACACCGAATTTCGTGTTTCTAGCTGTTGTCGTTTAATATGTACCATTTTTATCCCTTTTTTGCCCCATTTTACCCCCTACAAATAAGAATCACTTTATGGTGTACGTTTTTGGTGTAGGGAGAATGCGCATACCAGATATCAAGCAAATATAAACAGACATATTTAAAAAATATGCTTAAATACGGTAAAATATTAGGGATTATTATGGGTATTTTTAGTCCTTGTGAGGGCCGATTTCGCCCCATTTCAATCCCAACCGATCTACGACTATAAGACGCATTTATGGAAAATTTGAACGTTCTAGCTCCTTTCGTTTAGATGCTAGCGTGCTTTCAACAGACGGACAGACGGACGGACGGACGGACATGGCTAGATCGTCTTAGAATTTTATGACGATCAAGAATATACATATATACTTTATAGGGTCTCAGGTCGATATTTCAAGGTGTTGACAAAGTTAGTATACCCCCATCCTGGAGGTGGAGGGTATAAAAATTGTCGGTCCTTAATGGATTAGTAAGTTCTAAAACTTGCAATTGGTTATCAAGACCTCTCCAACTAGCCCCTAAAAACATAAATCGAACTACAAATGTGGAAGTTATTGCAGTTTTTTATAAAAAATGCAACAAAAATTGCACAATAATGATAAAATTCCACAATCTACTCTGGGTTAAAATGCAAGTTTTTGAAATGGTTTGATAAGGCTCGGACCAGATTTTAATTTCTAGCAGGTTTTATCTAAATACCATTTTCACCGTGAATTTTATTCAAGAAAAACCTGATTTATAGAGGTTATGTTGAACGCGTCCAGCTCACGAACGGACACTGATAAAAGCGAAATATATTGGGAGAACACATAAAAAAAAAACAATCTTTCATTTTAGTCGGGAACATCCACAACTTTTATTTTGAAGCCACTCTAATATATATATTATAATTTTGAAAAGATCAAGAAAAAACATTAGTAATGATTTAGTGTGGAAATGTGTAGGCACAATTGAAATAATGTAGGTGAACAGGTTTTAATCAGGATGATGACACATTTGGTAGATGTAGTCTAAAGGAAAGAATTTATTAAAATACACAACAAGTTATTTGTTTCGATGTTTTATTTCAGCAAGTGTGTCACTGCTTCGTTCGGTGTATATAAGACTAAAATTTTGACAGTCGTAACATAAACAATAACGCCATCTGCATGTGGATGTCAGAGAGTCGATCATCAACAGTAGGTTTATTTTAAAGGTAATTGCTCGTGATTTTCGTTGGCGTTTGGATGTTTATATACTTATACTTAAAAATATTTACTAAATATTTATACAAACGGGCGTGCATATGAATTATAATATATATTAGGATGGGTCACGAAAATAAATTGCTGCGGCTACCCCCCAAAAATGAAAATTGGATTGTTTAATGATGATCTGTAAAATATTTCGTCGCTTGGACTAGCCTTATGTGAGCTAAACGCTCCTGAAAACACCTTTAAAAATCATATTTTTCCGGTGTAATTTATTTAAGGTACATTTTTGTTCAAATTTTTTTCCTGAATTAGTAGACACTTGGAAGTTCTTTAAATATAATTTTTAAATCTTGACTTAAAATAACTCATTGGTCGTTTAGATAGATTTTTTGTGGTTTTTTAAAGTGACAGTTAAAAACTCGTATTTCTTATAAACGTCTTGTAAAAGCTGGTATGAAAAATAAGCAGAAGGAATCAATATCTTTCGAATGATGCCTAAATATCGGACGAAAAATGACGTCACTGAACCCATTTTTGAGAAATAATTTAATACAGAAGCTGGATCAGAGCCAAAATTTCCAAACTCTTTTTACAAAAATGAGCGCTGCGGTGTCAATATCCTTCCGATCTTCATCATTCAGGCATCATTCGAAAGGTATTGACTGCAGCTATACAAATTTGATAAAATACTAACACCAAATACGAAAAATATTTCAAGTGTCACTATGAAAAAAAAACACAAAATTATACTATAGAGATCCCCTAATACGACCAATAAGTCACTCTCAGACAAGAATCCATATTTATATTTAACGTGCTTTCAAGGGTCTATTAATTCAGAAGAAAATCTTCGACAATAATGCAACATAAAAACTATTACACGGAAAAGATATGATTTTTAGGGGAAACCTATGCTAAAATTGGGACAGATCGGTTCAGATTTATATTTAGCTCCCAAAGTTTGTGTTTTTTACAAATACAGATAGGTGTATGAAATTTGTAGTATATTCTCCTCTTATAGCTGTATCGTATCACACGGTTCAAATATAACAACCTTTTTATACCCTACACAACAGAGTATAATGACTAGGTGTAGGGTATAATGTAGTCGTCCACGCTCGACTTAAGCCTTTCTTTACTTGTTTTTTATGAAAATATTGTATACGTTTTTTATAACATTTTTTTCACGAGTTATGACTAATTTAACTGTAAGAAATACAATCTTTCAGGAAGGTGTATTCATTCAATCGACTGTAACTCATGCATTTCTTGGCCGATTTCTATGTACCATACGTTGTTTTTCTTAGATTTATTTTTATTGTTTTTAAGACTTGTGTTAATAAACTACTTATTATTCTTAAGATTTTTACTGAAATTCTGGTTCCTACTGCAATAAAAATCTAAAAATTTTGTAAAAAGAAGCCATCATTTCACCACATTCAAACTCAAACAGACATGCGCATAAAAAAGAATTCAGTCTTTTAAACCAAAAATCAGTTAAAGCAAGAAATATTTAAGAAGTAAGGAAAGGCTAAAGTCGGGCGGGGCCGACTATATGATACCTTACACCACTCAGATGCAGATTTTTCATGATAAATTGGACGGACATTTGTAGGGGGCCTATAACAACACGGGGGTTTGTATCATAACGTAGGCTATTATAGTTCCCTTTAGGCATTCCTAGTGGATATGAGTCATGATCTGCACGATTTTATAAAGATCCGATGTAAGATGTAGGTTCTGGAGCGGTAATAGTGTAAAATTGGGGGACAATTTGTAGGGGGATTGTACCCAAATATGACACATATTTGACTTTCATAGTAGGTATACCTATTTGAAATATAGGGTCCGCCATCTAACGTTTTTTTTTCAACTATTCAACCGTTGGACTATTATTTGTGGGGTGCCCTCAGCAGCCATTTGAATGAAATTATTTTCCATTATTAACCGGAAGGATTGTACTTTCAAATAAAAAAAGAAATTTGAGAAAATATTCAGTAGTTTTTTTATAGCATTTTCAAAAAAAAAAGTTATTTGGCGGGCCCTATAGAACATGATTGCAAAATTTGAAAAGCTTTCGATGTAAAATGTTGGTCCTAGAGGGGTAATTATAAAAATGAGGGCTATTTAGAAGGGCGCTACATTAAAAAGTGGGCCCATATAGATCACTTTCAAAGTAGTTATTCGTAGTTGAAATATAACATGATCTGCAAAATTGTATCGAGATCCAACGCACGATGTGGGTTCTAGAGCTATAATATAGTGAAATAAGGGGGTCCAATTTGTATGGGGGTTATATCAAAATATTGACCCATATATTTGACTTTCATAGTATGTATTCTTAGTTGAAATATAATATAATCAAAATTTAATAAACTTCCTATGTAAAATGTGGGTCCTAGAGGGGTAATTATAAAAATGGGGGCCCATTTGTAAGGGCGCTACATTAAAAAGTGGGCTCTTATAGATCACTTGCAAAGTAGGTCTTTTTTATTGAAATATAATATGATCTGCAATATTTTATAAAGATCCAATGTAAGATGTGGGTTCTAGAGCGATAATAGTGTGAACTTGGGGCCCATTTGTATGGGGGCTATATCAAAACATTGACCTATATAGCTGGCTTTCAAAATAGGTGTTTCTAGTCTAAATATAACATTGTGAGGGAAATTTGGTCAAGATCCGATGTAAAATGTACTTTTAAGAGCATTAATAGCGTAAATCGGAGGTACATTTGTATGGGGGCTATATCAAACCATGGACCCATGTGGTCCACTTTCCCGTTAAATGTTTCTAGTACAAATATAACACGACCCTGAAAATTTTTTCATGATCCCATGTAAAATGTGTATTCTAGAGTAGTAATAGTGTAAATTATAGGGATATTTGTATGGAGGCTGTATCTAAATCTGATTTCCCCCAAATCAAATACCAATCGTCCTTGGGCCAAAAAAAAAACTTCTGCCAAATTTCAGGACAATCGGACAACAATTACGGTCTGTAGACAGATGGACAGCAGACGGACAGACGGAAGGACAGACAGACATTACATTTGGCGGAAAACTAACTTATAATATCCTAGTCCACGAAATGGTGTAGGGTATAAAAATATTTAATTAACATGTATGTAACAATATATTAAAATAAAAAACATTTAATTTCATTCTGAATTTTAAAATATATAAAAAAATAAAGATATGGGTTGCAGGATATTCTAGGACTTATTTTTAATTTTTGGAGGCATTGAACGAAATGTTCATTCCGAAAATTCGGAAAGAGGCGGTGACCATTACGATAATACCAATTTCGTTAAAATCTGTTCGATGCTATCCAAAGATATGATATCGTTAAGGACCATCTCTTGACAAAACATCTAGCTCCGGTAAACGCTATATTAGCCACAAGCACTAGTAGAATGTACGTGCCAGATTTCATAAAATTCGGAGAGTTTAATATCCAAATCTATGCTTTTTGGGTCGTTTTATAATGAAATTACCCACAGCGCAACATGTGGGTCTCTTCTCTAGAATGCTCTGGAACAAACAGTTACCGTCAAGTACAAAACTACTATTATATAAGACAAGTAAATTTCTCCAACTATAGTAAAGAACTTGAACGGAAAATACTGCGTTTTTGTATGGGAACAATTTCGCATCTCCATCCAAACGTTTCTCTAATCGTTTTATATACATAAAATCTAAAATCACTCCCATCGGTCTCTATGTTTGTGACTTACTTGATCGTTTTATTTCAAAACTAGACCTTCATGATAATAATTTTATCAAAGTCTTGTATGATGAACAGGAACATTTTACTTTGTCAAATACGAACTATCTTTCTTCTGTTGCCTATATGAATAATCGCCTATCGGACTTTAATATCAATAACAATATTAACCATACGTTTTATGACAAAGCTCCACTTGGAAAACACAGCGGATAATCCCTTCTTAACTTACTTAAATTGGTTTGATACTTTTTATACCCTCCACCTCCAGGATGAGGGTATACTAACTTTGTCATTCCGTTTGTAACGATCTAGCCATGTCCGTCCGTCAGTCTGTTGAAAACACGCTAGAATATAAACGAAAGGAGCTAGGACGTCCAAATTTTCCATAAATGTGTCTTGTAGTCGTTGATCGGTTGGGATTGAAACTGGGCAAAATCGGCCCAAAGGGGAAAAATTTTCCCTCACAAGGACTACAAATTTCCCTAATATTTTAGAGTATTTAAGCATATTTTTATCAATATGTCTACTTGTACTTACTTGATATTGGGTATGCGCATTCCCCCTATAACAAAATTCGTAGGGTGTGAAATGGGACAAAAAGGGATACAAATGGTACATATTAAACGACAACAGCTAGAAACACGAAATTCGGTGTGTACATTCCTCTAATTGAGTAGATACATAATATAAAAGTATTTTTTCCAAATTCGTACTTTTAAGGGGTAAAATGGGAATAGAGGTATAAAAATGGTACCAAACAAACGGCTGCACCTAGAATAATGAAATTCGGTGTATACATTCCTCTGATTACATAGACACGGGGTTAAATGGGGTTAAAATGGAAAAAGGGGATAAAAATAGTACCAACCAAATAACCGCAGCTAGACTCATGAAATATACATGTATACATGAAGTATACATTCCTCTGATTGCGTAGACACAACAAATAAAACAGTTTTGTTATTTTGCACTATGTACGTGAGATAATGGATTTTAAAAATTTTACTTTTGGAATTTTAATATAATGGAAATACAGCCATCTGTAGCACCCACTATGGTATTTAAGATTTTTGAAAATATAAATATAAGAATATTCATTTCTTGAATTGACTTGAAGTTTTATTACGTATTGGTAGTCTTGCCTTATAAGCGTGGTTTGAAATAATAAAAATATTATATATTTCTTTTTCAATATTCATATTTGTTTTGGTTTGGCTATATTAAAAGCAATTATATTTTCCTGTAATATTACTGCACTTATACGAAAATCGACAGCCTCTATGGAATGCAATCCGTGGGTGGAGGGTATATAAAGTTCGAACTTAACGCCGTTTTTACTTGTTATATAATAGTAAAGTGAAAACATGGTGAAAAAAATATGCGAATAAATAGGTAAAAGTTTCTACAAAATTCCCGCGGGAATCCCGTATAAATTTCCCGTGATGGGGGAAATAGAAAATATGAATTCCCTTCCCATAACATTTTTAACGGCCTCAATTCTACTCGGATAAAGATCTTCAGATGTGGGATGGTTCTTGGTATATATGTATGTCTATAATACACCTTCATAACAATCATTTTATTGTCATTATCAATTTTCCATGCAAAAATATTTGAAAAACAAGTAAGGAAAGGCTAAAGTCGGACGGGGCCGACTATATAATACCCTACACCACTTCCTGCATATATACATCGCTTTGATTACTAAACCCAGGTATTATATGGGAGCAATTTTATGTAGTTCATATAAATTATGCAGTTACTATCAATTCATCTTTAGTCAAATTTAATGAATATGGTAAATAATAAAGTAATTGATCCAATTTTCCAGCAGATATTCTGAATAAAGTAAATATAACATGATATGGAAAAATTGACCAAGATCCAATGATAAATACAAATTATACAGTGGTAATAGGATGAATCGGACGGACATTTGAAGGGGACCTATAACAACACTTGAGGCCTCTGCAAAAACATGCGCCAATATATTTCTCATTCACGGTAGGTATTCCTAGTTGAAACATATACTGATCTGCAAAAATTGATGAAGATACGATGTAAGATGTAGTTGCTAGAGCTGTAATAGATCATAGTGGGAACCATTTGGGTTATACCAAAGTATATGGACATCTCCCAAACAAGTAAGGAAAGGCTAAAGACGGACGGACTTTCTATCTCATTACAATTCAAATCGGTAAAAAAGTGAAATCGGGAAGGATTTTTGCATCCTGTAAATGTATGTGTTTGACAAAAAATGTTAAATCGGAAAGTGCATTTGTATGGGGGTATATTGAAACCTGGAACGATGAGACCCGCTTTCACTATGTATGTTTATTGACGAAATATAATATGTAAAGTTTGGCCAAAATCGGTTCAACATTCGGGAGCAACATTTGTATGGGGGCTATATCTAAATCTGAACCGATCTTACCCACTTTCATCATAGGTGTTTCTAGTTCGATTATAAATGTTGTGTCAATTTTAAAGAAAATCGGATACAATATGTTGTTTCTAAAGCGGAAAAGGTGAAATCGGGAGCGACATTTGTATGGGGGCTATATCTAAATCTGAACCGATCTTACCCACTTTCAGCATAGGTGTTTCTAGTTCGATTATAAAATGTTGTGCCAATTTTAAAGAAAATCGGGTACAATATGTGGTTTCTAAAGCGGAAAAAGTGAAATTGGGAGCGACATTTGTATGGGGGCTATATCTAAATCTGAACCGATCTTACCCACTTTCACCATAGGTGTTTCTAGTTCGATTATAAAATGTTGTGCCAATTTTAAAGAAAATCGGGTACAATATGTGGTTTCTGAAGCGGAAAAAGTGAAATCGGGAGCGACATTTGTATGGGGGCTATATCTAAATCTGAACCGATCTAACCAGCTTTCGCCACTGGTATTTCTAGTTTGATTATAAGGTGTTAAGCCAAATTTGATGAAAATCGGGAAATATATGTGCTTTATAGGGCGGAAAAAGTCAAATCTGGAGCAACATTTGTATGGGGCTATATCTAAATCTGAACCGATTTCCTCCAAATTCAATACCGATGGTCCTTGGCCAGAAAAAATAACTTCTCCCAAGTTTCATGACAATCGGACAACAATTGCGACCTGTAGAGTGCGAACAAGCTTAGATGGACAGCAGACGGACAGACGGACGGACGGACGGACAGACAGACATCGTTAAATCGACTCAGCTGGTGATTCTAAGCCGATCGGTATACTTAAAGGTGGGTCTAGCTCGATTATTTCTTGGTGTTACAAACATTTGGCGCGAAACTAACTTATAATACCCTAGCCCACGAAGTGGTGTAGGGTATAAAAAGTAATGATGCGGTTTTATTTGAAATCGTGTTTTATTCATATAACAATAACAAAATGCATTACTTCAATATAAACACAAAACATATTAACAGAATACGCAGAAAAAACCTTGACAAAAGTCTACATACGGTTTGAGATGAGACATAAAAAATGCAATTTAACGTGACAAAATGATACTATTATATAATTTAAAATTTTGTTGGTCCACCATGAGCATCTACAACAGCCAGCAATCGTCTGGGCATTGATGCAACAAAGTTTTCCAATTCCGCAGATGATATTTGTCGCCATTCCTCTTCCAGCTTGTTTTTTAGCGTTTGGGCGCTAGTTATGTGATGTTTTCGGATCCTGCGTTGCAGAATCTCCCACACATGTTCAATAATATTCAGATCGGGGATTATGGCGGCGAATAAAGTTGTCTTGGAGCATGGTAAATCAGCCAATCTTTAACAAATTGGGCTGTGTGCTTCGGATTGTTATCTTGTTGGAAAATCCAGCGCTCTCCGAGGTTTAAATTATCGACCGATGCCTTCAGATTTTGTTCCAATATGGATTTATATTGATAGCGATCCATGTTACCCTCAATAAACGCAAGATTTCTAACTCCAGACCCAAACCATTACGTTGCCACCACCATGCTTTACCGTAGCAAGTAAATTCTTCTTCATTGCCGTTTCGCTTTTCTCCATACTTTGGCTCTCCCGTCACTTCCAAATATATTATACTTCGACTCGTCCGTAAATAAAACCCGCTTCCAAAAGTCTAATCCCTTGTCCAAGTGTTGCTGGGCGAATAAGAGGTTTTTTGCGTGGCGTTCTGCTTCGGAAACCATTATTATTCAGACTTCTTCGAATTGTTCTTGGATGTACAATTGTATCCGACCTTTCTGCGAGTTGTTTGGACAACATTGTAGCATTCACTTACGGGTTTTCATTAACTTCTTTTAAAATAAAGCTTTCATCGTCGTCTAAGTCGACAAGTTTTTTTGGACGCCCACTTCTGGGCTTATTTTCAACAGTACCCGTATTTTCGAAGTTTTTGCATATAGTTTGGACAGTTGATTTACTTAAATTAACCATTTTAGCTATTTCGCCTAAAGATTTCCTTTCGTTTCTGCATTTTATTACCAAATTTCGAATATCAGTTGCAATTTCTTTACGAGAAGCCATTTTCGCGGACTAACGTTTCTTGAATTATATTTATTTAAAGAAGAGCAAGCACAAGACAAATGACAATACAAATTTCGTCAATTCTCCTATAAAGTACATTATAAAAATGACGTAAAGCATGGGATGCTATGTCGTATGTAGACTTTTGTCAAGGTGTTTTTTGTTTATTTTGCCAATATCTTTTAAGTTTATATTGAAGTAAAGCATTTTGTTATTGTTATATGAATAAAAAACGATTTCAAACAAAACCGCATCATTACTTTTTTCAAATATTTTTTGGAACTCGCTAAAACGCAAAAATGTGGGTCGAATGTTGACTTTTGACGGCCACTGTATATTCAATTAATCGAATAAAATTAAAGAATTAAGGACACTTGGAGGAAGACGGTGCAACACACAGTACATGAAATACATATTTGGATGAAGAGTGTAGCCAAAAATATTTCTATAAACGTTGCTAAACATTTATGTACATTCACTGTGTACAATTATTTACTTATGCCTGTCTACAAAAATCCTGAAATCAAATTAAGCATTTGCAAGTTCCCTTCGTCAAAATCGTATGAACATTAGGATGGGTCACGAAAAATAAAAAATGAAGCGGAAATAATGTTTGAATTGTTTAATGGTGATTTGGAAAATATTTCGTTCTGAGTTAGTGAGCAAAATGCTTTTGAAAGCAACCACTTTTGTGCAGCATTTTTTGCCTTTTTTCTGTATAAATATAGCCAAGAAAGCTTTTATTTTAAATTGTTATACCATACACCACTTTGTGGACTGGGGTATTATAATATAGTTTAGAGATAGATCATACCAATCGGCTTAGAATCACCAGCTAAGTCGATTCAACGACTCAAAATTTGATCTAATCTAATTTTTTTCAGGTTACTGGTCGCAATTGTTATCCGATTGCCATGAACTTTAGCAGATGTATTTTTATACCCTTACTCTACAGAGTATATATCATTTGGGACAGACAAAAAGTGTAACGCATTGAAGGAACGACTTAAGACCCTAAGTATCTTTGGACCAAATCCACGACTTTTTATGATGTTTGACATAAAACATGGCCATCCGTCTGTCTGTCTTGCAGGTGTACAAGATAACTATGCACATCATAATATGTTTCCCAAACTTAGTTTAAGTTTGAAGATGGGCCAAATTGCCACGCCCCCTCTGGTACCTCCCACACAAATGGACGTAGTTCCTATGTTAAATTAAAACCTTTGTAACTGCCACACCGATATTCGGAATCGCCTATATTTTGGTATTTGATAAAGTTTAAGAGCACTAACTATGAAATTTGATATTTGGCAATGTTTTTATAGGTGTTGTATTCATATTCATGTATCGATATTGCCACACCCCTTCTGGTACCTCCCACACAAAATGGCATAAGCTTTGTTTAAAATAAATGTGGAAACTAGGACCATATACCACGAACCTTCTAGTACCTTCCACATCGTCCGGCCCTATGTAATATCCATAGATATGTTATCTTAGAGTGAGGGTATATTAACACTAGCACTGCTCTAAAATGCACATTTTGCATCGAATCGTGATCAAATTGCTCACATCATGTTATATTTCCACCAGAAACACCTATTGCGAAAATAAACTATGTTGGTCTTTGTTTTGATATAACTCGATATTAATCACTTAGGCATCATTTGAAATGTATTGATTAGGTTAGGCTGTAGGGGATGCCCGTCTGTTATGAGCACAGCTAAATTCGACCAGTTGTGATTTTCGTAAGTAGAAGGGATGTATGAAGGTTTAGTACAGGAGAAAAGAATTTGGGAGGTAGGGTGAAGGAATGAATGAAGAGAGATTGATTCTTTTGCACTACGAGGATTTCTCTACAAAACGGATGAGGGGTTTAATAGGAGCCTCTGCTAAGTCACTAAGGTGCTCTTCGATGACCTGCACACCAAGTAGTCTCTTGCGGTCCTTTACAGGAACACAACAGGTGCTGCACCGATTCCTCCTCCTCTTCTTCCCCCTTTTCTTCATCTAAACAAATGGATATTTGCTGCGCGCAGCCATGCGGCCTTTCACAGATGGCTTCACGTAGGAACAAAATACAATCCAAATTTTATTCCTGCTTGGTGAAAACATAATTTTGTTCGTGACCCATCCCAACGTACACATATGCCTACACATATACACTCGTGCTTGTCGGGATATGTATTAATAGTCTTTTCAAGCAGCTTCCATGTAGTACAATAACAATAGCATTGTCTACAAATCATTTAACAAAGTTAAATCATTGGAAAGCGTTTCTGGGAAATGTTTTTTAATGGCACATGCTTAGATGAGAGGTGTTTTACTAATGATTTGCATCCCTAGTGATTATGTGGGGCACTGGGATCACCTCGGTCACGTCAAATTTTGAAATAATTGCCAAAAGTACAATATCGTTCTGATTGCGATAGCACTCTAATAAATGTGCAATGTACATTTTTAAGTTATATTTTTTTCAAAAAAGCTTCAAAATTATTTCGCTTGAAAATTTATTGTTTCTCTCTGCATGTACAAATTTCTCTCATTTTCGCGAAGAAAACATAACTTAAATGAATTTAATGTCATTTTGGTGAAAAACCCTTCACGGTAGGGTCCCTACGAACTTCTCAAATCGCAAAGCACCGGTTGAAAAAGTTTCAGTATATTTTTAAACTCTCAAGAAAGTCATACATTTTTAAACAAATTAGATATTTTGTTGAAAAAAAATGCAACTGAACGAGATCCTGTGGTTGTTTTTGCATGAAAATGCACGCAAATTAACGTAAGTAACCTCTATAAAGCCATACTTGGCGCTGAGGCATTATGTATATTTGTAAATACAATATTGTAATAAAGACAAATAAATCAAAAAAAAAAAAAAAAAAAAAAAAGGAGTTTACTTAAGTGATGGTTCCTTTGGATGAAAACGCTGATCGTTTCGACTACTTTTTTATACACTCCAGGAGATTATAGTGTCTTTGTGCATTTGTTTGTAACACACAAAAGGAAGCGACATAGACCCATTGTTAATTATACCAATCGACTTAGAATCACTTTCTGAGTCGATTTAGCAATGTCCGCATGTCCGTCTGTCTGTCCGTCCGTTCGTCTGTCTATCTGTCCATCTATTCTTGTAATCAAAGTACAGGTCGCAATAAGTTTTGCAGGCCAGGGACTATTTAATTTGAATCAAATCGGTTCAGATTTAGATATAGCATCCATAAAAATTTCGCTCCCGATTTGACTTTTTCCACTCTAGAAACCACATATATCACTCGATTTGCTTGAAATTTGGCACCGTACTTTATATTTGAACTAGAAAGATCTGTGGTAATAATGGATCAGATCGGTTCAGATTGTCTATACAAATATCGCTCTCGATTTGACTTCATCCGCTCTAGAGACCACATATTCTAAGCGATCTTCTTCAAATTTGGCGCAATATCATATATTTCAACTGGAAACTTCTATGGTGAAAGTGAGTCAGATCGGATCAGATATAGATATAGCCTCCCATAGAAATTTTGCTCTCCATTTGACTTCTTCCGCTCTAGAGAGCACATATATAGCACCCATACAAAAATCGTTCCCGATATTAGTTTTTCCCCAAATTCGATTGTAATGGGGTAGAAACTGATTTTAGAATTAACTCACTTGGTTTCTTTTGATCCTCGATCAAACCTAAGAAATGTCGGTAATTTTCCCGAAAAAGGTTGCATGTTTGGGATTTATTTTCCCGTTTTAGGAATTGTTGAATATCAAAAGTATCACGATTCCAAGTTCTAGCACAAATTATTCAAAGGCAACCTCGCTAAAAATTAAAAATATTATAATTTTTCTTGTAATTTAAATATCTCTAAAATTAATGGAGAACTATCACTGTACAAATATCGTTGGTACATAATTGTACTTTTGGCAATAATTTTTAAAATTTGACACGGTCGAGTTTACTAATTTTGTCCACGCAATAGCCCACTTGGGATCGAAAATTTTGCATGCATGTGAAATTTTGTCGAGATATATTTTTCCGCTAGATAGACGGCATTTTTAAATAATAATACAAGTTAATTTGCTGCAAACATACATACATACATTAAATCACTTCTTCACGTTGCCCTCCTATCGTGTAGCATGAGGGTATACTAATTTATATAACCGCCACATTTTTTTCGCGACTGACTCTACTGTTCACACACATACTCGATTAAAGTATTGCTGGTCATTTGGTTTATTTACTCATTTTAAGTGATTCTGGTATGCGTGCCACAATAAAATCAATTAACGTTTTATGTGACGGGGCACATACCAGGAAACACAACAGTTAAAAGCATAAATCATTTTAACTAGCATTCTTTTTTTTTGAAGAAGGAAATGTATAAAATCATAATCCGTTCGTTGAATAAATTCCAAAGTAAAGAGTATTTTTAGGCGTGTTGAACTTTTAATTGAAATAAAATAATTAAATTACACAATTTCAACCCGAAATTTTTACTTTATTAGGAAGATAATTTTAAGCCAATAGTGTCATAGTGAATATAATTTGAGGCATGTGGCGTAGTTTTCTAAAAGTCCGATTTTCAGCCAATAGGGGCCATATCTCGGCAACGGTTCGCACATTGTTGTTGAGTGGACCAAAAAAAAAAAAATTGTATTATTATATAGAATATACGTGATACGAAAATGACCCATGTCTAGTGAATAATCCGCTCGGATGGACTATAACGGCCATAAAATGAAGGATTATTTTGAGATATTATCATTAAAAATATGGCAATCGCACAGTACTCCGTCCCGTACTAGCATTGGACAGAAGTACCAGAATACAATGAAACTTAATATCTAAATGGATTATGATGCACTGAATTCAAATATATTGTTGGCTTTTTGTTGTTTTTTAACGAATCAATGGGGATATCAACTTGGGTTGCTTTCAAAAAATTATGCGAATAAGTAGTAGTAGAAATAATAAAAATATAAGTAATATTTAAAGTAGCTTTAAATTACCTATGTAAAGGAAAAATCAGCAAATGTAATGCATATTTGACTAACGAGTACCACAAGTAAGAGTAGATACTTTTTTAAAAGCTAAAATGAACAAGTAAAAATGGCGTTATGTTCTTACATACCCTCCACCACGGAGTGTATTGCCAAGTATTGCTGGCAGATTAGAGGCTGGAGGACTTCACGTAAAAATGCAACACCATTAGCACAATTAAAGTAAGATATTTTTTAAATACATTGTAATGCTTTGGTCGCTACCAATATTATCCCTTTTCCCCATTTTGACTGTAAATGTACGAATATCAAAAGATCTAATAATTTTTCGCGTCTATGCAGTCTGAGCTACGTGTACACCGAATTTCAATATTCTAACTATAGCCGTTTGGTTGGTACTATTTGTATCCCTATTTTCCCACTGTACCCTATCGATTCCGATTCTAATCGAGAATAGATTTTAGGGGTTCTAAACTGATTCTTTTGGAATCGATTACACGCGTCCAACTGATGGTGATTTTGATTCCAATTGATGTTTTGGAATCAAAATTTAATTTAATAGAAAATACCGAAGAAGTTTTTACTAAGTATGCATGTACTATTGGCGGAAACAATTTGTGAAAAATAAAGAATTTTAAGTGGTAAATTCTATAATTAAAAGCAAGGAAAGGCTAAAGTCGGGCGGGGCCGACTATATTATACCCTACACCACTCCCTGCGTATATACCTCGCTTTTATTACTAAGCCCAGGTGTTTCATGAGAGCAATTGTATGTAGTTCAAATAAATTATACATATAAACATTCATATAATTCATCTTTAGTCATATTTAACAAATATGGTAAATAATTGATCCAATTTTCCGGCAGACAAATAAAAATTATACAGTAGTAATAGGATGAATCGGACCGACATTTGAAAGGGGGCCTGTAACAACACTTGGGGCCTGGGCCAAAACATGGGCCTAAATATTTCTCATTCACGGTAGGTATTCATAGTTGAAATATATTATGATCCGGTGTAAGACGTAGTATTAGAGTAGAATGGGGCCCCATTTGGGTTATTCAAAAGTATCGACACATATATTTGACTTTGTATTCTTAGTTGAAATATAATATGTAAAATTTGTTCTTGAGGGGTAAAAATTGAAATGGGGCCATTTGTAGGGGCTCTACATTAAAAAGTGGTTCCATATAGATCACTTTCAAAGTAGGTATTCTTAGTTGAAATATGACATGATATGCAAAATTATATCGAGATCTAATGCACGATGTGGGTTCCAGAGAATGGGGGCCCAATTTGTATGGGGGTTATACCAAAATATGGACCCATATATTTGACTTTCATAATATGCCTTCTAGTTGCCATATAATACAAAATGTAAAATTTGATAAACTTCTGATGTAAATTGTGGGCCCTGGAGAGATAATAATTCAAATGGGGTCCCACTTGTAAGGGCGCTACATAAAAAAGTGTGATTGAAAAAGATTGTTCACTTTCAAAGTAGGTATTCTTTATTGAAATAAAACATGATCTGCAAAATTTCATCAAGATCCAATGTATGATGTGGATTCTAGAACGATAATAGTGTAAACTGGGGGGCTATTCCAAGACTTTGACCTATATAGCTGGCTTTCAAAATACATGTTTCTAAATAGTATAAATGTAACATTGTGTGGAAAATTTTGATCAAGATCCGATGTAAAATGTGCATTTTAGAGCAGTAATATTGTAAATCGGATGTATGGGGGCTATATCAAAACATAGACCCATGTGGTCCACTTTGCCATGAGCTGTTTCTAGTTCAAATAAAGGGTGTTTTTTATTGGGGTATAGAACTGTAAGTTGGCATCACTTTTTTAACTGGCGGCCATTTTGTCAGCTGTCAAGTGATTAATATTTAGTTTGGTTTGCTTGCAAATCGTGCAAATTTATTTCGAAAGTAATGGTTCAGTTCGCGAAGTTCACCGCAAGCTCCGTCCATATGGTCGACATAATCGTCCATCAGAGCAATTAATTCGGTTAACCATGGATCGTTTTCGCACTACGTTTACTCTATGTGATAATACGCATCCGCAGAGACGTCGAACAGTGCGCACCGAAGAAACAATTGCCGCTGTAGAGCAAAGTATTGAAGAGGACCCGAATGAATCGATTCGCCACCGTGCACAGCAATTGGAGTGGTTGAAAATTGGACCTGTAGAATTGGCTATATTCGAGCCAGCCGCGGCGGCCACATGCCCGAAATCATATTTAAACATTAATGACATAAAATTATCCTTCCAATAAAGCCAAATTGATGGACATTAACACGATGTTCTTGTGTTTTATTTCAATTCGAAGTTCTATACCTCAATAAAAAACACTCTATATAACACGATACTGAAAATTTGGTCATGATCCCATGTAAAATGGGTATTATAGAGAAGTAATAGTGTAAATTATAGGGATATTTGTATGGGGGCTATATCTAAATCTGAACCGATTTTCTCCAAATTCAATACAAATCGTCCTTGGCCAAAAAAGTAACTTCTGCCAAATTTCACGACAATCGGACCACACTTGCGACCTGTAGAGTGCGAACAAGATTAGAGGGACAGCAGACGGACGGATGGCAGGTCGGATGGTCGGTCGGACGGACAGACATCGTTAAATCGATTCAGCTGGTGATTCTAAGCCGATCCGCTCAATTATTTCTTGGTGTTAGAAACATTTGGCGCGAAACTAACTTATAATACCCTAGTCCACGAAGGGTATAAACAGAAGAAAATTTAACCAAGATTAATGCGGAATTATTATAAAGAAATTGAAAATGGTACAAAAGTTAGGAGCTCAATATGTACCAAACACTTTGTTTCCAGCAAATTTTTAAAAATATATTTTTTTGTGATTTGAAATCTGTTTTTAACAATAAAAGTATTCACATTAAAGACATTGTACTACTTCTCAAATCGAGTCGGGGGGCATTAGCTCATAAAAATAAATAAGGGTATACTAACTTTGTCATTTCGTTTGTAACACCTTCAAATATCGACCTGGGGCCCTATAAAGTATATGTATTCTTGATCGTGATAAAATTCTAAGACGATCTAGCCATGTCCGTCCGTCCTTCTGTTGAAAGCACGGTAGCATCTTAACGAAATGAGCTAGGACGTCCAAATTTGACATAAATGTGTCTTATAGTTGTAGATCGATTGGGATTGAAAGTGGGTGAAATCGGTCCTGAAGGAAAATTTTTTCCGTCACAAGGACTGAAAATATCCCTAATATTTCGAGTAGTTAAACATGTTATTTCATATATCTGCTTATATTTACTTAGTATTTGGAATGCGCATTCCCCTTATAGCAAAAACGTGCACCATAAAGTGATTCTTACTTGTAGGGGGTGCAATGGGGTAAAAAGCGGTAAAAATGGGACCTACTAATCGACGGCAGCTAGAAACACGTACATCGATGTGGACATTCCTCTAATTGAGTAGATACATAAAATAAAAGTATTTTTTCCAAATTCGCACTTTTAAGGGGTAACATGGGAATAGAGGGATAAAAATAGTCCCAACCGAACGGCTGCACCTAGAATAATGAAATTTGATGTATACATTCCTCTGATAGCGTAGACACGTAAATTAAAGGGATTTTTCGAAACTCGTACTTTGTGGGGGTAAAATGGAAAAAAGGGATAACAATTGTACCAAACAAATGGCGGCAGTTGGAGTCATAAAATTCGGAGTATACATTCCTCTGACTTCGTAGACATGAAAAATAAAAAGATTTTTCCAAATTCGTACTTTCAAGGCATACAATGGGAACAGAGAGATAAAAATGGTACCCACTAAACGGCTACATCTAGAATGATGAAATTGGTGTGTACATTAGGGCGTACCTCAAAAAAAAAGTTCGCCGTACACCTTCGAATATGAAGTATTATTGAAAGGTAGTTTCAAAAAAAAATTTTTTATTTTTTTATGCCGAACGTAGGGGTCGCGCTTTTACATTTTTCTATATAACTTGTATTTATAAACGGATTTTAAAGTGTGATACATCGATGTTTTTGTCTCGACGAGGCCGATTTTTTTGTCTTTGAAGTCATTGAGCTCAAGCACCCCCTTCTGGTACTTACCCATCATTTCTCAGTTGCTACTACCCTAATGTACCACTCTAATAATCGAAAATTAAAGCTCGCATAAAATCATGAATCATGTTTGAGCTCAATGACTTCAAAGACAAAAAAATCGGACAAAAACATCGATGTATCACACTTTAAAATCCGTTTATAAATGCAGAAGTTATATAGAAAAATGTAAAAGCGCGACCCCTACGTTCGGCATAAAAAAATAAAAAAAAATTTTTTGAAACTACCTTTCAATAATACTTCATATTCGAAGGTGTACGGCGAACTTTTTTTTTTTACTTGTAACCTGGTACGCTCTAGTGTACATCCCTCTAATGGCTCATGCAAAATAAAGAGATTTTCGAAAGTCATACTTTTAAGGGGGTGGTTGAATAGGAAAAGGGGATAAAAATGGTACCAACCAAATGGTCGGAGCTAGAATCATGGAATACGTTGTATAGATTACTCTGACTGCATAGACTTTAAAAAATAAAACGATTTTTCCAAATTCGTACTTTTTTACTATTACGGCAAAAATGGGTAGAATCATGAAGTTCGGTTATCTTGTATTGTGTACGTGGGAGAAAATGCATTATCAAAATTTGTACTTTTGGAATTAAAATAGGATGGAAATACAGCCAACTGGCAATGATTCCTCTATCCCCCAATATTTATATTTATTTATAGTATTTAAGCTTTTTTGAAGATTGCTGTCTTATATTTACTTTTTGAATTGGTAACATTACAAGAATAGTCTTAAATAATTAAAAATTTATATTTAATTATAAAATTATTTTTTTTTTAATATTTTTAGTTGTTTTGGTTTGGCTATATTAAACATTTGCCTGTATGTCACTGCACTTCTACAAAAATCGACATCCTCTGAGGATTGCAAGCCATGATGGAGGGTGTATAAAGTTCGGCCCGTACGAAACTAACGCCCTTTTTACTTGTTTTTAATTAAATTCATATGATTTAGAATCCACAGGAAAATGCCTTTCAATCTTATATTCGCGCATTGAAATATTGTGTACCAATATAAATTTCTAAATTGTGCAAAAAAATCAGAGACATTATTACGTTTTGATCCGTTTTGCAGAGAATGGTTCAACCGATTCCAATTAAGAATCGAATATCAAGTCCGATTCTTCGATTCTAAAATCGGACTGGAAAGTAGTTGATCGGGGAATCGGGAATCGATTCTCGCCCTTGATTACCATTCACTATCCAAACATCCATTTATTTTACAAGATCTCTTCAGTTTTCAAGTCTACTCAGTCAGAGAGACGTGTACACCGAATTTCAATATTTTAGCTGCATACGGTGGTTGGTACAATTTCTATTTCTCTTTTTCCACGGGGGTATTTTCAGTCCTTGTTAGGGAAAAAAATTTCCCCTCTGGGCCGATTTCGCCCGTTTTTATTTCCAAGAGATATTAAACCATTGGATGCATATGTGGAAATTTTGAACCCCCTAGCTCGTTTCGTTCACAAGCTAGCGTGCTTTCAACAGACAGACAAACGGGCATGGCCAGATCCTCTTAGAATTTTACCACGACCCTTCCTAGAGAAAGGTATGAAAAGGGTATTTAAGCATCGGAAAAACTCGGAGTAGATTTTGTTTTTTTTTTCTAACAGATTAAAGTTCAAACTTAATTATTATGAAAAAATAGTTTTGTTTCGGTTTTGTGTGTTTGCCTTTTAAGATATGTTGCACTCGAATGCGATTTTATAAGAAATTGGCATTAAGTAATGAAATGTGCGGTTGATTAAAGCAGCATTACCACGTCCTATGCACAATCATGATGCCTGAGCAAGAAGCTGACTATTTCATCTGTGCCATTTCAAACAACATTCTCTACCAGAAATATTTCCCATGCAAACTATTTTTTTTGCTGGATACAAATGCATATTTTTATGATGTTTGGCAAGCCAATTAAAATCGAAAGAATCGAAAGAACAATTATGAAAACGATTTATTTAAAATTCATACATTAGAGTGGTATGCTAAAAATACCACATACCAATTTTGCTTAGATGAATTCATTACCTTCTAAAGGCTCGTAAGGTCGAAGATCTGGCAACGGCATTCCTAACCTGACTAACAAACTGCTGCACATGAGGTAACACATGCCTTCTATCAAAACCAAAGCCTGGTTGTGCATCTTTTCATTCATCTCAATATGGGGATTCTCTGAATGGATACATGCCTTCTATCAAAACCAAAGCCTGGTTGTGCATCTTTTCATTCATCTCAATATGGGGATTCTCTGAATGGACACGAAATCGATGCAAAATGTCTTCTGACATGTCATCCTTGTAGTTGTCCCACAATTCACGTGGATTTGATGAAAAACACGATCGCAAATAATATGCGTATTTTACTTGGGAATGCAAAAACAGTTGCTTCAGCGATTGTCGTATCCCAATGCGTATAGTTTTCAAGAAAATTGAGCTCCTGACACGCATCACGAAATGTTGGCAACACTACACCATGGATATTTCATGAGTCGCAACTAAAAGCATTCATCATTCTTTCGATGAATTGTATAAATACGGCCAAGAACGCAAATCCGAATGGAACTACATCGCCTTGCTTTCGACGTTGAAATTTTCGAAAAAAAACTGGTCAATGCAGCATTTGCTGCAGTGAATTAAACTCGTTGACCGTTCTCCAGATGCACTGCCAAACAGTCGGATAGCGTTCGTAAATGGGAAATGAGAATATACGCCAAATCGGGGCTACGTATCTCGGAATCATTAAACGGTACGTGTACAAATTCATTGCACTGACCTTCTTGGTGATTTCATTGCGCCGACCTTCTTCGAAATCTGCGTTCATCATCAAATGAAGTCATTTGAAAGCATCCGTTATATTTCTGAGTGTTCGATAGAAAATGAAGTGATTCCTGTCTTTCGCCATGAAACAAAGAATGTAATGGCTCTGGTGGTAAAGACAATCGTGGTAATTTAACCTTGCCACTGAGACAGCACAATCCAGGCGATTCTCCAGGAACTTCAAACATAAATGTCATCTATCATGAAGATGGCGTCATAAAGTCACTCCATAGAAATCGGGGATATTTCGGGAATTTTCTTGTTTGGCCAGCGACCAATCCGAATTGGTGCGAATCATCCAGGCGTGCTTGAGTTATAAGCGTAGTAACTAACGCCACTCTCTTTATACACTCCACGAGAGTATAATGTCTTTGTGCATTTGTTTGTAACACCCAAAAGGAAGGGTGATAGACCCATTGTTAATTATAACGATCGGCTTAGAATCACTTTCTGAGTCGATTTAGCAATGTCCGTCTGTCCATCTATTGTTGTAATCATACAGGTCGCAATTGTAGACAGAACTAAACGAAATTTTGCACAATGAAGTTTTTCGGGACAAGGACGAACGCTATTTAATTTTAAGAAAATCGGTTCAGATTTAGATATAGCCCCCATACGAATTTCAATCCCGATTTGACTCTTTTCACTCTAGATATCAGATATTTTAACAGATTTTCTTCAAAATTCGCAAAACACTTTATATTTCAACTGGAAACAACTGTGGTAAAAATGTGTTAGATCGGTTCAGATTTATATATAGCTCCCATACAAATTTCGCTCCCAATTTGAATTTTTCCGCTCTAGAATCCACATAATTTAACAGATTTTCTTCTAAATTGGCAAAACATCCTATATTTAAACTAGGAACACCTATGGTGAAAATAAGTCAGATCGGTTCAGATTTATATATAGCTCCCATTCAAATTTCGCTCCCGATTTGACTTTTTCTGCTCTAAAAACCTCATATTTTAACATATCTTCTTCAAGTCTTGCAAAATATCTTATATTTCATCTAGAAACACCCACGGTGAAAATGGGTCACATCGGTTCAGATTTACATATAGCTCTCATACAAATTTCGTTCCCCCAGAAACCGCGTATTTTCAGTGAATTTCTTAAAATTGAGCATAACACGTTATATTTGAACTGGAAGAACTTATTGTGAAAGTTAGTCACTTCATTCCATGTTTGGATATAGCCCAGAAACAAATATTATTCTCGATTTGACAAGTTGGACCAGGTCTTATTAGCCTCTGATTAGGAAACATACAAAAATTTTCCCGTTTTCACTTTCTTACTGTATTGAATTGTATTCCGATAGAAAGTGGAGTGTATCATATAGTCGGCCCCGCCCGACTTTAGCCTTTCCTTACTTGTTTGTATATATAGATTGTAAAAACATAATTAAATATCAAGTCATGGTGGATTTCATGCACCAGTATTGATGTTATGAAGGATTTAATTTTACTTAGGATAGAAAGGGCGTGGCTAAAGCGTAACTATTTTTAGGTTTAAAGTGATTACAAACAAATTTTCAAATATCAAATTGCAAATGATTTTGACTAACCGTATGGATGTTATATCGGTTTTATTGTAACCAAAGTTTATGTCACTTTGTGTGGGAGTTACTAGAATGGATGTGTCAATTTCGCCCATATTCCATGCGAATGTAATCACTAAAAAAGCATTGCTTAATATCAAATTTCACAGTATTCCGATCATCAGGATAGAAGTTATAACAGCTTTAATTTTATGTAGTTTTGCGCGATTTGTGTTGGAGGTACTGAGAGGGGCGCGGCAAAACCCCTGGTATTTAGTACATTTAAAGTGATTTTAAAAACATTATCAAGTACCAACATATAGCTGATTCCGATTATCCGCGAGGATGCTATATGGGTTTTAATTTTACATTGAAATATTGGCTATTTGTGTAGGAGGTACCAGAAGGGGCGTGGCAATTCGAACTTAAACTAAATTTGGGAAAAATATTACCATGTGCAAATTTTGAATCGATTGCTTAACTCCATTCGAGAGTTATCGTGTAGACCAGCCAGGCAGACGAACGGACGGACGGACATGGCTCAAACATAATAAAATATTATGAAACGGATTTGTTACAAACATACTTAGGGTCTTAAGTCACTCCTTCAATGCGTTACACTTTTTTCTGTCCCAAATGATATATACCCTCCTACTCTGTAGAGTGAGGGTATAAAAATAAAAATATTATATATTTGTTTTTAAGATTTGATAATTTTATATTAAATTAGAAGCAATTTTCTTTAAATTTGCCAAAACTACATTTTTAACTCCTAGGACAACAAATTAAGAATTTTTTAAAATTATCTTATGACAAAATTCCTGATATTCGATCCACACTAGCATCTACAATTTAATATTTTTAAAAATCTTAAAATGCAGTTCTATTTCCTTATTCAGAAGTACAAATTTGCAAACTTTCATTAAAATCAGATAACCTAAGAAACATTTCTTTTCAATTTCACATGGCGAACGTTTGCTATTACTATTAAAGTATTTCATCGAAGTGTTTTAGTATACCTCACCCCACACGGTGTAGCGCATCCATATTCCATTAAATATATTGAAAATAAATTCGTTTCATGACTTGTTAAACAGTGGAACCCATAGACGGCCGTCAGTCCATCCGTCCACCAGGCTGGTGGATTTAAGGAATTCATTCAAGCACATATTACTGGAAATTGACAATTTATGAATATAAACATGTTGTAGTTGAAATTTTCTAAATGGATATTTTCCATATAAAAAATTTATTCTAAGAATAAAAGCAGCATGAAAAGGTTCCTTGAAACCTATAATTTAAAATTGAAATATAAAAAATAATAACCTTTGCGGATGTTTAGGAGGATTTGCGTCGTCGCTTCAGTAACACTAGCTTACAAAATATTTGTCTTGTCCCCTAAAAGGTATGACAATCCCAACAGCAGAGTATGGGGAGGGGTATTTAAATACATATATGCTGATTGCCAACTGAACGAACTGTACGCTGTAAGCTACTTACACACCAACTGTTCCCGGGTGATATAGCCGGCAATGTCAAAATTGTTTACTATGCCTAGTGTCATGATAACACACTTGAAAGCATGAATGACACAGTATGAAGAGAATTATGCGGTTGCCAGGCAAACAACAAGAAAAAGTTGTATTTTTATTTTATTTGTGCGTCACCAACTATTCACTTTTGACGACATCAATAAGTTCGGTTGGGGAGTGGTGATAGAAATGAATTTCAAAACAAATTCAATTAAATGAACGTCGTGTCGTGTGCGTTATATTTATAAAATATCAATCATACGCACCATAATTCAAGTGGCTACAAATACGTGAGACATGGAAATTGTTACAATTCATAAGTGATGAAATTCATTGGAATTGGTTTCTAACGTTCATGTAATTACAAGCGAATTCTAGAAAGGCAAAGTACTTATCAATAATAAATATTGGGTGTTCTTTCTATAGAACACGTGCAATGGATAAATTAAAAATAAATAAAATATATTCACCTTTTTATTGGAAACAGTGGTTCCAGTCATCGATTGTGTAAATGCATATTTGGATGTTTCATCAAGCTAAAACCATTAATTTACAATTGTAAATGTCAAAAAATATTTGCAAATCGAAATTTGTACCAAAATTTTGTTAGAACCGAAGTCTATATGACGGCAGTCATATCCTTTAATCTTATTGAATATATGTATATATACACACATATTAAACTACTATAATTATTCAAACTGTTTTCAAAAACTCTACTCGATCTACCATACCAAACTAAATACCACAAACATTCCTTTAATCAAGAAGCTGTTGGGTATAATATTGTATACCCACCGAAAATGAATTACAGTTGAGACAATGTTAAAATTTTCAAACCAATAAAACATAGTTTTTGTTGGAGCTTATATGCCACAAAAATATCAAGCTTTTCCTAGATTTCATTCAATGAGTTTTCAGGAAGAGTAATATTTTTTCATAGCTGCGAGAGATTGATATTTACTTATTTTTATTTTGGAAAAAATATAAACTGTTAGTTTCTTATAAAGGGTGGTTAAATTTTAAGGGCCGATGTCGATTTTGAATAAAACACAAATTATTTAGGAAATTATTGTCATTTCTTTTTATTATGATAATATTGGTATGGTTCAATTATGTATGGAATAAAATATCGGCCAAATGGACGCCGCTGAGGCATAATTGAGGTTCTATGCCGTTCATCTTTTAGCTCTTGAATTGTTGCTGGCTTATCGACATACACCTTTTCTTTCAAATAACCCCAAAGAAATTAGTCCAACGGTGTCAATTCACATGATCTTGGCGGCCAATTGACATCGCCACCACGTGAGATAACACGGCCATTGATTTTGTCGCGCAAAAGAGTCATTGTTTCGTTAGCTGTGTAGCAAGTGGTACCGTCCTGTTGAAGCCACATATCGTCCACATCCATATCTTCCAATTCGGGTAATTCTGCTTATTGACGAATTCACTGAGGTGAAAATGTGTCTCATCACTGGAGATGAAAAAATCACGAAGTGCACCATATGCATTTTGATTTGAACGCCCATTTTCGTAATAAACCTGAATAACTTTAACGCGTTGCTCGATTGTGTATCTTTCAATGGTTCAAATTGAGTTAGTAAGAAATTGAGAAATGTCAAATGAAATGCAGAGAAAAACTTGACGTTTATGTGTGACTTACATTCAAGATCGGCCCTTACAATTTAACCACCCTTCACTTGTACTATTTGGCAAAAGTTATGTATATTCGGCTTATTGAACTGTCTTCGTATTAGAAAGATACCAAGATACAACTTTCCGAAAGATAGTTATATATTTACAAGAGCTTGTCGATTTTAGCATATATTAAATGTCTTGAAAAACATTCGGCATCGGCTTTGACAGAAGTTTAGGATTTTGGCCTAAGTTTGGCTTCGGCCCTTCGGTCGAACTCGATAATAATCCTGTGTTATAAATTATTTCTGATCATTAAAATGTATTTTTTTGTTCATTCTATTTATTTGTTTAAGAAGAAAATATTGAAGGTGTACCTATGCTACCGCCTCATAATTAAAAATTGAAAATTTCTTATTTTTAAAACAATACAATTAATCAGAATAAAGAAAAATAAATTAAAGAAAATTATTAATTAAAATTAATTAATATCTCGTTGTATTGTAGATAAATTATTCACGCTTTATACTGCCCCTTGATGAAAAAAATTGAGAAAATATTAATTATACTACACAGAAGAAACTTAAATTCGATTTCAATCAAAAAAATGATAAACAATTTTTTATTCAATTATGAAATTGTTTATAGATGGAAAATTGTCATATTCCGAGCATCTTTTGTGCGGGGGCTATATCTAAATCTGAACCAATCTTACCCGCTTTAACCACAGGTGTTTTAGTTAGATTATAAGATAGTGTGCCAAATTTAAAGAAAATCGTATACAATATGTGGTTTCTAAAGCGGAAAAAGTTGAATCGAGAAAGAAATTTGTATGGTAGCCATATACAAGTTTCGCTTGAACTTTTTCGATTCAACTTTTTCCGCTTTAGAAATCTGAACTATTATTTACAATTAGAAGCGAAGGCACAAACTTTAAGCAGTTCCACCTAGCAGTTTGAAAAACTATTTTTAAACTAATGTGCGTGTATCTATCTAGTGTAGTCCCGTTAGCTAAGCAAACACAAACTACGTGTGTGTATGTTATTTTATGAACAATCCTCCAGAAAATACTTTTTTCGGGCGACTACATTTACATTTTTAATTACAATTACAAACCGTTATTTTTCCAAGCTGAAATTGTCAGAGTTTGTTTAGAATCGATCAGGGAATATGCCTACATTTTTTCTGAATTTTTAGGTTGGTGTTTTCATAGTGAAAAATACAAAAGAAGAAGAAAAATCAGAAATACACAAAATTGTTATCAGAAGCAGTCAATAGCCAAGTACTTGCAATTACCTTTAAAATAAGCCATCATTCTTTGAATTGTGCCCACGCGTTTTCTCGCTACACCATTTTCAATGTTTACCTCGGCATATTTTTCTTGATTTTCGCAATTTTCAATTGGTCATATCTTTTGAAAGAAAATTTAGTTTTTTGTTAAAAAAATACACGTATTTAATATTTTTAACAGGACAAACTATTCTCAGACTTGGATGTCATTTGTCATATAAATTTGAAAAAGAACATTTTTTTCTAAAGTCAATTTTTTTTTTCATTTTTTTCTGATTTGGCTATAAACTCACACGTTAATTTGTGACTGCATAAGTGGCTATGAACATAAAAGTAATTGAAATAAAATAGTTCAACAATGGAGCAGCTAATAACCGAAGGTTATAATTCGCTACAACGATTTTGTTTAAAACATTTTGTTAGATTTAGGGCATATCGTACTATCAAATTCCATCATTTCGCGTTAGTAGCATTTTGATTCCCCAGTTATCAAGCTAAAATAGGAAAAATAGTGGCTGTAAGGTCAAAAATTGTGAAAAGTATCTTTAGAAAAATCCGCGTAACATTTTATTATATTGAGAATACCAAAATATTTCTTTGACATGTGGATGCTGACTTCATGGGGAATATTTGTTTCAGTTTCCTGGAAAATATAAGCAATTCCTGGTTAAAATATAAGCAATTGCAACCGCGAATTTTGCATTTTTTTCGCGACTGACTATATATATTTTACAAGCGGCATTGGTTCTTAATACACAAACAAAAATTCTGTCGGATCCGTTGGCTAGATCGCGAGAAAATCATAAAACAAAAATGTCATGCATGTAAATTGGAAAAATGGATAAAAATGGTACCAATCTGACGGATGAAGATGTAATCTTTAATGTGTTTAATGTAATGTAATGTATTTATGCTAATTTTTTCAATATGTCTGCTTGTACTTACTTGATATTGGGTATGCGCTGATTTTTATTCGTAGGGTGTGAAAAGGGGCAAGTGGGATAAATATGGTACCTATTAAACGACAACAACTAAATGTATGTACATTCCTCTAATTGAGTAGATACATAATATAAAATTATTTTTTCCAAATTCCTATTTTTAGGGGGGGGGGAAGGAAAAGGGGATAAAACTTGTACTAACAAAATGGCCGCAGCCAAAATCATGAAATTCGGTGTATACATTGACTGCGTAGACAAAAAAAAAACAATTAAAATGGGCGTAAAGTTCGGCCGGGCCGAGCCTTATATACCCTCCACCATGGTAGTTATTACTTATTTATTTTAAACCATACAAGGCTACCAATATGTTTATATATCGAAACAATACTTCAATTCATTTGCTTAAATATCCTAAATATGGTGGGTCAGCTACAGCCGTTTGGTTGTATATTATATTGGTTGTATATAAAGGGTGATTTTTTAAGAGCTTGATAACTTTTTTTTTAAAAAAAACGCATAAAATTTGCAAAATCTCATCGGTTCTTTATTTGAAACGTTAGATTGGTCCATGACATTTACTTTTTGAAGATAATTTCATTTAAATGTTGACCGCGGCTGCGTCTTAGGTGGTCCATCCGCTTAGTCCAATTTTGGCATTTCCACGTTTTTGAGTAACAGAGACCCAATTGGTGCGAACGGCGACGAATCGAAAATTGGTGGTCATCATTAACACTGGCCGATACAGCTGCGATATTTTCTTCAGTTCGCACTCTACGTAAGCGTGTTGGTGGTTTAATGTCCAACAATGTAAATTTGGTGCGAAATTTAGTCACAATAGCCCGAATAGCCGCTTCAGTGGGTCGATTAAACTGACCATAAAATGGAAGCGCGCAATGAACTTTCTTAACAGAGCACGCATTTTGATAATAAAATTCAATAATTTGCAAGCGTTGTTCGTTTGTAAGACGATTCATGATGAAATGTCAAAGCATACTGAGCATCTTTCTCTTTGACACCATGTCTGAAATCCCACGTGATCTGTCAAATACTAATGCATGAAAATCCTAACCTCAAAAAAATCACTCTTTATATATTTGGTTGTATATACATATATGTATATTTCTATCCTATTTTCATTTCAAAAGTACAAAATTTGAAAATCCATTATCTCTGACGTACACAGTGCAAGCCTAACTTCATGATTCTAGGCATTTTTTCGCTACCCGTTTTATCACGTTTCCCATTTTTTGCCGTAAAAGTAAAAAAATACGAATTTGGAAAAATGTTTTAATTTTGCGTGGGATAATAATGGTACCAATCAAAGTTGCACTTAGAATAAAAAAAATCCGTATATACATTCCGCCGACTGCGAAGAAATGAAAAATGAAAAGATTTTTACAAATTCGTTTATTCAAGGGGTAAAATGGGAACAGAAGTATGAAAATGGTACTCACTAAACGGATATAGCTAAAATTAAGCAAATCGGTGTGTACATCCCTCTAGTTACGTAGACATGTAAAATAAGGAGATTTTCGAAAGTCGTATTTTTAAGATTTTTCCAAATACGTACTTTATTTTTATACCCTCCACCTAAGGATGGGGGTATTATATTCACTTTGACATTCCGTTTGTAACACCCTGAAATATTCATCGGAGACTCTATAAAGTATATATATTCTGGGTCGTGGTAAAATTCGAAGACGATCTAGCCATGTCCGTCTGTCTTGGAGGTTCAAAATTTCTCTGAATGTGTCTTATGGTTGCAGGTTGGTTGGGATTGAAAGTGGGCGAAATCGGCGCAGAAGGAAAAAAATTTCCCTAATTTTTTGCAAATTTCTGATCTGCATTTGAAATTTGTTGCATACATTCCTCTTGTAGCTTGAAAGCACCAAAAAGCAAATAAAAGATTTAACCGGGAGAAATGGGACGAAAAGAGATAAGAATAGTACCAATTATACGACAGCAGCTAGAATCATGAAATTCGCTATGTACATCCCTCTAATTGCGTAGACACGTAAAATAGAAGGTATCCCTTTTAAGGGATGCAATTGAAAAAGAGAGATAAAAATGGTACCAACCAAACCGCTGAAGTTGAAATCATGAAATTGGATGTATACATTAATATGACTGTGTAGATGCGAATTTTTCTAAATTTGTGTTTTTAAGGGAAAATTACTCGAATGGTACCAACCAAACGGCTGCGGTTAGAATAGTGATGTGTATTTCTCTGACTGAGAGGACTCGAAAAACAACAAGTAAGGAAAGGCTAAATTCGGGCGGGGCCGACTATATGATACACTCCACTTTCTATCCGAATACAATTCAATTCGGTAAAAAGGGAAAACGGGAAGAATTTTTGTATGTTTCCTAATCATAGGCTAATATGACCTGGTCCAATTTGCCAAATCGATAAGAATATTTGTATCGGGGCTATATCCCAACATGGAATAAAGTGACTAACTTTCACAATAAGTTTTTCCAGTTCAAATATAACGTGTTATGCTCACTTTGAAGAAATTCATGGTTTCTGGGGCGGAAAAGTCTATCCGGGAGCGAAATTTGTGTGGGAGCAATATGTAAATCTGAACCGATCTGACCCATTTTCACCATTGGTGTTCCTAGTTTAAATATAAGATGTTTTGCCAAATCTGAAGACAATCTGATACAATTTGTGGTTTCTAGAGCGGAAAAAATCAAATCGGGAGCGAAATTTGGATGGGAGCTATATATAAATCTGAAGCGATCTAACACATTTTTACCACAGGTGTTTCTAGTTGAAACATACGATGTTTTGCCAAATCTGAAGACAATCTGATACAATTTGTGGTTTCTAGAGCGGAAAAAATCAAATCGGGAGCGAAATTTGTATGGGAGCTATATAAAGGGTGTTTTTTATTGGGGTATAGAACTTTAAGTTGGCATCACTTTTTTAACTGGCGGCCATTTTGTCAGCTGTCAAGTGATTAATATTTAGTTTGGTTTGCCATTTCATCATGAACAGGTTGACAAAAAAACAACGCTTGCAAATCGTGCAAATTTATTTCGAAAGTAATGGTTCAGTTCGCGAAGTTCACCGCAAGCTCCGTCCATTTTATGGTCGACATAATCGCGGAATGGACCTGTCAATTGGCCACCAAGATTGTGTGATTTGACACCATTGGATTAATTTCTTTGGGGATATGTGAAGTCGCTCGTCTACGCCAACAAACCAGAAACGTTAGGGGACTTGGAAGCCAACATTCGTGGCGTTATTGGCAACATACGACCCCATATGCTCGAAAAAGTGGTTGAAAATTGGACCTGTAGAATTGGCTATATTCGAGCCAGCCGCGGCGGCCACATGCCCGAAATCATATTTAAACATCAATGGCATAAAATTATCCTTCCAATAAGCCAAATTGATGGACATTAAAACGATTTTCTTGTGTTTTATTTCAATTCGAAGTTCTATACCTCAATAAAAAACACCCTTTATAAATCTTAACCGATCTAACACATTTTTACCACAGGTGTTTCTAGTTGAAACATACGATGTTTTGCCAAATCTGAAGACAATCTGATACAATTTGTGGTTTCTAGAGCGGAAAAAATCAAATGGGGAGCGAAATTTGTATGGGAGCTATATATAAATCTGAACCGATCTAACACATTTTTACCACAGATGTTTCTAGTTGAAACATACGATGTTTTGCCAAATCTGAAGACAGTCTGATACAATTTGTGGTTTCTAGAGCGGAAAAAATCAAATCGGGGTCGAAATTTGTATGGAGCTATTTAAATCTGAACCGATCTAACACATTTTTACCGCAGGTGTTTCTAGTTGAACTATAAGATGTTATGCCAATTTTGAAGTAAATCTGTTAAAATATGTGGTATCTAGAGTGAAAAGAGTCAAATCGGGAGTGAAATTCGTATGGGGGCTATATCTTCAAATTAAATAGCGTTCGTCATTATCTCGAAAAACATCGTTGTGCAAAGTTTCATTTGGTTCTGTGTACAATTGCGACCTGAATCGTGATTACAAGAATAGATGGACGGACGGACAGACAGACGGACATGGATAAATCGATTCAAAAAGTGATTCTAAGTCGATCGGTATAATTAACAATGGGTCTATCTCACTTCGTTTTGGGTGTTACAAACAAATGCACAAAGACATAATACTCTCGTGGAGTGTACAAAAATATCTTTTGGTAGTCGGGATAAAATTGGTACCAACTAAACCGCTGAAGTTGAAATCATTAAATTCGTTGTATACATTCATTTGACTCTATATAGGAATTTTTCGAAATTTGTGCTTTTAAAGGGAAAATAGAGCGATTGGGGCTACAAATGGTATCAACCTATCGGCTACATCTAAAATAGTGAAATTCGCTGTGTACATTGCTCTGACTGCGTAGACGTGAAAAACAAAGAGATCCTTCGATATTCGTACCTTCAGGATCTAAATGGAATTAAAATTGGCACCAATCAAGCGGCTGTAGCTAGAATCATAAAAATTTGTCTGACTGCATAGACGCGGAATATAAGAGGACTTTTTTCAAGTCCGTACATTTAGAGTCAAAATTAAACAAAATAATAAAACTGGTATTAAGCAAACTGCTGTAGCTAAAATCGAGAAATTAGATGTGTACATTAGGTCGGGCCGATTTGTATGGAGACAAAAAATCGCTCATCGTACAAGGAAAATCGTATTCTAGGGATCAAAATAAGAAACTTTGCCGAAGGAACTATACCTCTAAAACAAATTATGAAGTCCCAGAATGTGACCGGTAGGGTAAAATTTTGAAAAATCACACTTTGACCCATTTAGAGTGCCACAATCGAGTCCAAATGTATGACCGACCCCTACTAACCATCCATGCAAGCGGCACATCTCCTGTAACCCCCGGAGGTCCACATACTAGTGTATATTCTACTGAGAACGCGAAACATATTGGATATTCAATATTAATACTTTTCATATCAAAATGGTACGGACATTTGGGCTGTAGCTGGAATCAAGAAATTTAAAATGGAGAAAATTGGTCCTGAGGGAAATTGTTTCTTCCTAATAATGACTGATAATGCACCCGATATTTAGGACATATTTTAGAGGATTTCTGCCTCATGTTCTCTTTTTATACCCTACACGACTTCGTGGACTAGGGTATTATAGGTTAGTTTATTGCCAAATGTTAGTAACACCAAGAAATAATCGAGCTAGACCCACCTTTAAGTATACGGATTGGCTTATAATCACCAGCTGAATCGATTTAATGATGTCTGTCTGTCCGTCTGTTGTCTATCTAAGCTTGTTCGCACTCTACAGGTCGCAATTGTTGTCCGATTGTCATGAAATTTTACCGAAGCTATATTTTCTGGTCAAGGACGATTGGTATTGAATTTGGAGGAATCAATCAATCAATCTTTACAATTTACACTAATAATGCTCTAGAAAACACATTTTACATGGAATCGTGACAAAATTTTCATGGGTCCATGTAGCCTCCATACAAAAGTAACTCCGATTTACGATATTACTGCTCTAAAATGCTCATAAAATGCACAGATAATGTTACATTTAGAATAGAAACGCCTATTTTGACGCCTATATGTCAATGTTTGGGCATATGTGCAAATGGGCCCCCTGTGTAGACTATTATAGCTCTAGAATGCACATCTTACATTGGATCTTGATAAACTTTGGCAGATCATGTTATATTTCAACTAAGAATACCTACTTTGAAAGTGATCTGTATGGGCCGAAGTTTTTTAAGTAGCGCCCTAACAAATGGGCCCCAATTTTTAATATTACCCCTCTAGGACCCACATTTTACATAGGAAGTTTATCGAATTTTGCAGATTGTATTTTATTTCATCTAAGAATACATACTATAAAAGTCAAATATATGGTTCCATATTTTGGTATAACCCCCATACAAATTGGGCCCCATTACAGCTCTAGAACCAACATCGTGCATTGGAAGTCGATACAATTTTAGAGTACCTACTTTGAAAGTAATCTATATGGGCCTATTTTTTAATGTAGCGCCATTACAAATAGTCCCCATTTTTATTATTACCCATCTAGGACCCAGAATTTACATCGGAAGTTTTTCAAATTTCATATTTATAAAAATACAGTCTTGAAGTTAGGTTATATTTAGCGTATTTGAGCTTTTTTGAAAATTATTTCGATATATATATATAAACATAAAATTCGTATCCTTGCCTTATAAGCATGGTTTAAAATAGTTAAAATTTTATATTTATTTATGAAATTTTTAAATTTGTTTTGACTATATTTAAACATGTAATATTTTCCTCTAATGTTACTGCACTTCTACTTAGAATCGACAGTCTCTGGGGAATGCAATCCATGGTGGACGGTATAGAAGTTTCGGCCCGGCCGAACGTAAACGCCCTTAAGACCATACAAGAATAAACGTGTCTTGTGCCAACACGTATGGAAATTTATCAGGTCAAGAAAAGATTTTCCATAGAAAGGATAATAGCTCTACACTGAGAACAACAAACCACATAATTACCGTGAATTAATTAATTGTTTCCCCTGAGGTGAGATACTTCTATGAAACTCTAACCACACTTGAAATGAATATGAGTTACTGTAGGAATCTCTCTCCCTGGAAAATTATGCAGCGATGAACTTGTATAATTGATAGATTGTTTAACATGAATAAAAATTCCTCAATTTGTTGCTGGTTGCCTGTTTGCAGGGTGCAACAAATCTACTCAGTTTCTGGTGCAAATGCCTTATAGTCGGTTATGAAATGATTTTAATTAAGGATGAGCTAAAGTATATACATATTCCATAAAATAAGCAAACCAAAGGATATCAAGGGTGATTAGATGGGTTACACTTATCCGGTGTGGTTGTTACATGACAGACAACCGGAAGGATGTGCAATTTACCAAAGGAACTGACTCAATTTGAAGTCAGGCAAGGAACAATTATTACACAATTTAAATAGTCAGTTTGTTTTATGTTATGTGGGACATTTAAAAATAGGTCATCACATGAATGCTTGGATTTTTATAACACACACAACACTGGGCGTCTCTTTGTGCAATTCTTGGTATCATCCGACAGGTTATCTCTTCCTACATACATATGTATGTTATAATGGTGAATTGACTCCGTCTTGCTGGAAGGATTTTCTGAAAAAATGGCAATGAATTCTTTGCAGTAAACAGATATAAATATTTGTTGCGTTGTCAATGGAAGTAATGTACCGACACAAAGTGGTACAGAATTAAATTCCATCCGCCAAGTTCATTAACTTTAGATGTATCAAACATTTTTCATTTTCATACCCACCACCTCCACGATGGGGCTAGAGTAACTTTGTCATTCCGTTTGTAACACCTATATATATAAATATCGACCTGAGACCCTACAAAGTATATATATTTTTGATCATCATAATATACTAAGACGATCTAGCCATGTCCGCCCGTGCGTCCGTCTGTTGAAAACACGCAAGCATCTAAACGAAAGGACGTCCAAATATTCCATAAATTCGTCTGATAGTCGTAGATCGGTTAGTATTGAAACTGGGCGAAATCGCAAAAAAAAATCTCTCACAAGGACAAAAAATACTCATTCATAATAACACCTAATATTTTAGAGTATTTAAGCTAAATGTCTGCTTGTACTTATTGGATATTGGGTATGCGTATTCCCTATAACAAAAACTTGCACCATAAAGTGATTTTTATTCGTACAGGGTGAAATGGGGCGAAAAGGGATAAAAATGGGACCCATCACACGACAACAGATAGAAACACGAAAGTCGGTAGTATTTTTTCCAAATTCGTACTTTTAAGGGGTAAAATAGGAATAGAGGGATAAAAATGATACCAACTAAACGGCTGCACCTAGAATAATGAAATTCGGTATTGCGTAGACAGTAAAATAAACGATTTTTTCGAAATTCGTACTTTTGGGGTTAAAATGGAGAAAAGGGATAAAAATAGTACCACCCAAATGACCGCAGCTAGAATCATGAAATTCGGAGAATACATTCCTCTGGCTGCGTAGACACCAAATATAAACGTTTTTTTTTCGAAATTCGTACTTTAAATGGATACAATGGATACAGAGGGTTAAAAATAGTACCAACCAAACGACTACAGCTGGAATGATGAAATTCGGTCTGTACATCCCTCTGGTTGCGCAGAAACGTAAAATAATGAGATTTTAGAAAGTCGTACCTTTAAGGGGGTAAAATGGGAAAAAGGGATTACAAATGGTACCAACCAAATGGTCGCAGCTAGAATCATTGAATTCGGTGTACACAATCGTCTACGCTGTCAGGCAAGCAAAATAAAAAATATTTTTCAAAATTCTTATTTTTTTTAATTTTTTTGAATCATGAAGTTTGGTTATCTTGCACTGTGTACGTTAAAGATAAGATAAAGATTACTTTGGAATTAAAATAGGATGGAAATACAACCATCTGTAGTGTTTACGTTTTTTTGAAGATTGCTCTCTTGTATTTACGTTTTGAATTGACTTGACGAATTAATTCGATATATATAGCGTGGTTTGAAATAATACAATTTTATATTTATTTATAAAATATTTTTTCAATATTTTTATTTGTTTTGGTTTGGCTATATTAAAAAAAATTACATTTTCCTGTAATGTTACGTACTTCTACTAAAATCGACAGCCTCTGTGGAATGCAATGCATGGTGGAGGATATATAAAGTTCGGCCCGGCTGAACTTAACACCGTTTTTACTTGTTTTTGATTACAATTGCAGTATTATATTTACATATAGCAATAGATTATTATTATTAGGAAAATAACGATATGTCATTTATTTAAAAAACATGCCTTATAGTTTGAAATAGTAATGTGCATAAAAATATCACAATTTTCTTACCAAACTTCTATTTATATAAAGTCGCCAGGCAATAATCTACCAGCCATACTGTGGAATGCACTCCGTGTGGAGAGTATATAAGATTCGGCCCGGCAGGACTTAACGCCTTTTTACTTTTTTTTTCAAATATACGTATTAGTTCATAATACGTGTTACAGATTTTCGTCTTTTTCAGAATTTCAACATTGAGAAAACTTAATTTGATTTTTCAAAAAATGATTACAATAATAACAATACAATTCAAAACAAGTATGGAAAGCTAAAGTTGGGCGGGACCGACTATATAATACCCTACACCACTCCCTGCGTACATACCTCGCTTTTATTAGTAAGCCCAGGTGTGTCATGGGAGCACTTTTATGTAGTTCATATAATTTATCTACATACTTAATGCTGTTGTTAAAGGACTTATTTTCTGCAGAACTGCATCGAAAGTGAATCCCTTTCAACACTGTGTGGTTTCAACAGGATGATGCGACTTTGTCACATAACCAGGTCCTGCTATGAGAGAGAATTGCTGCGAAAGTTCCCCAAGAAGGTGATTTCTAGACACTCGACATTTCGTTGGCCCCAAAGTCTCGTGACCTGACTGCACCTATCTTTTTCTTGTGGGGTTATTTCATCTGGAAGTTTACAAACCAAATCAAAAAAATGGATGATTTAAAGCAATGCATTCGAACAACAATTGAGACAATTCTTACTGCAACTCTGCAGGATGTAATGAATAATGAATTTTGCACATACGTCACCGGCTATCGTCATGTCATTTAAATTCTTTTATTTTTAAACCCGTTAAAAAGGTTTAATAAAAATGTATCGGTTGTCAAATGAACAAAGAAAAAGTAATTTACATGAATTAAACAAAAAGTTATTTTAGTTTCTTAATGTAGTGTCATTCATCAGCTACCCTGTATAATGAATCTGTGTTTGTATGTTTGTTTGTTCTTTATAGCAGCCTAAACTACTGAACCGATCTTCTTGAAATCTTTACAGTATGTTCATAGTGAACCGGTGGTGAAAATAGGCTATATACACGTGGCACCTCCCTCACAAATTGGGTTTTTATCCGTTTTTTATAAATTAGCATATGCTGAATACTGTTGCAGCTAGAGTCTTGAATTTTTGTGAAAGTTCACTAATTATTTGTCTGTACAGTTGTGCCAAAAATGAGCGGTATTGAAAAAGTGGGCGTGGTACCTCCCACACGAAGTTAAAACTCATTTTCGAATATATTCCGTTCTATGACAGATACAATACTGAAATTTTGTCTGAGTGCATCCAGCATCAATGTGCGTAGCTGTGCCAAAAATGGGCGGTATTGGAAAAGTGGGCGTGGCACTTCCCATACGATGTTAAAACCTATTATTGAATATATTCAGTTCTATGACACATAGAGTGCTGTAATTTTGTGTAAGTGCATCTATCATCAATGTGCGTAGTTGTGCCAAAAATGGGCGGTATTGGAAAAGTGGGCGTGGCACCTCCCATACAATGTTAAAACCTATTACTGAATATATTCCGTTCTATGACAGATACAATACGGAAATTTTGTCTGAGTGCATCCAGCAGCAATGTGCGTAGTTGTGCCAAAAATTGGCGGTATTGGAAGGCCCTTCCCATATGAAATTAAAACTTGTTTTTGAGTATATTTGTATTGTTGTGTGAGTTAATTTAGTTGTAACCTGCTTATACAATATACAAATGGGCGGTATTTGAAAGTTGGGGCATTTTTCCATGCTTTATATAAGGTTACTTTCTATATATGTTTGTGTGCCACAAAATTTTCTCAACCAATTTTGCTCAAATTTTGCACACTTAATCATTTTCGATGACAATACAAGGAAATGGAAAAATTTGACCAATTGGACAAAGGGGCGTGGCACCTCCCATACAAAGTTAAAACCTATTATTGAATATTGTCAGTTCTATGACACCTAGAGTGCTGAAATTTTGTGTAAGTGCATCTAGCATCAATTTGCATAGTTGTGCCAAAAATGGGCGGTATTGGAAAAGTGGGCGTGGCACCTCCCATACGAAGTTAAAACCTATTATTGAATATTGTCAGTTCTATGACACCTAGAGTGCTGAAATTTTGTGTAAGTGCATCTACCATCAATGTGCGTAGTTCTGCCAAAAATGGGCGGTATTGGAATAGTGGGCGTACCACCTCCCATACGAAGTTAAAACATATTATCGAATAGTGTCAGTTCTATGACACGTATAGTGCTCAAAGTGCTTTATATAAGGTTACTTTCTATATATGTTTGTGTGCCACAAAATTTGAAATCAATTTTTGAAAGCTTTTTTCTCAACCAATTTTGCTTAAATTTTGCACACTTAATCATTTTCGATGACAATACAAGGAAATGGAAAAATTTGACCAATTGGACAAAGGGGCGTGGTACCTCCCATACAAACCACAAATTAAAAATCTATTATTTCTGCTCCTGATAACGGTATTTAAACAAAATTTGGTACGTCGGTTTGGTGTGCATGTTGTAAGTGCTGCTGCAAATATGGGCGGGATTGTACAAAGGGGCGTGGTACCTCCCATACAAACCACAAATTAAAAATCTATTATTTCTGCTCATGATAACGGTATTTGAACAAAATTTGGTACGTCGGTTTGGTGTGGATTTTTTAAGTGCTGCTGCAAATATGGGCGGGATTGTACAAAGGGGCGTGGTACCTCCCATACAAACCACAAATTAAAAATCTATTATTTCTGCTCATGATAACGGTATTTGAACAAAATTTGGTACGTCGGTTTGGTGTGGATTTTTTAAGTGCTGCTGCAAATATGGGCGGGATTGTACAAAGGGGCGTGGTACCTCCCATACAAACCACAAATTAAAAATCTATTATTTCTGCTCCTGATAACGGTATTTGAACAAAATTTGGTACGTCGGTTTGGTGTGCATTTTTTAAGTGCTGCTGCAAATATGAGCGGGAATGGACAAAGGGGCGTGGTACCTCCCATACAAACCACAAATTAAAAATCTATTATTTCTGCTCCTGATAACGCAGTAATTTTTCCTTCTACGAAAGATAACTAAAAAAGAATTTCTAGGCCCAATAGAATTCTGCTTGCATAAAGCATGGATTTGAAAAAAATTTTTTTTTGATTTACTAGTTGATTTGAATTTTGAAAAATTACACTTTTTCTTTTGATTTACTTCTTTTCAAGAAAACGGAAATTATATTATTTTTTTTTTGTTTTTGTGTTGTTTGATTAGTGAACAATTTGATTGATTTGATGTGTTTTGAATGTAATGTAATTTCTTCTTACGAATGAAGTGTTTTGTTTAACAAAAAATCAATTTGATTTTTGACATTTCTTCCATTGTTCGCCGTAAACTAACGTTCTTCATGGAACACATCCATTTCTTCAGTATCTCAGGGAAGTACCTTGATTATAATTGGTACATAAATTACCGATCAGGAGAAAAATCAATATGAAAGCAGATTTTAATTTTTCCGTTTGTTTTTTTTTGCCTGGCGGGCGGGGTACAGCTAGTACAGTATAAATTCATCTTTAGTCACATTTAACGAATGTGGTAAATAATATGATAACACCTTTGAACAAAAAATTTAATGCACATCAACCAAACTATATTTTTACGAAAGTGGTGAACCACTATACCAAAAACTCATACTCAGTTTTTAATTTTCTGGTCGAATTTTCCGTTAAAAGGACTTCGAAGTTGCAAAGGACATGTCCCCTTCCATTAATTTTCGCCGTTTATGTGCAAGTCGTATTATCACAACATGGGTATCAAATGAAAGGTGATATTTTGAGCTTTCTTCCTAGATTTTTAATTTTTACCATATGGATCAAAAAAGGATAAAAAAGTCCTTTCAACTTGTTATCCTTTATTATCCTTGAAAATCCGTGGTAGAAAATACCAGGAAAAATATATTTTATGGGCTCTTGTCTTCTTTTACACTCTTCCAAAATTCATAGGTCTACTGTATACGTTTTAGTATACAGAAATATTTTAAAATTTTCTTCACAAAATTCCTAACACAATATATGTTATAAGAAATATTATTTAGCATGTGCATTTTGTTATTGTTTGAATAACGACAAATAATAGAAACGTGAGTTTCGTTTTTAGAGTATTACAGGATATTCATTTAGATTTGTTTTACACACTTGTATTTATTTGAAATTTTTAAAATATTTTAATCTAGTTTTCTAGTTCACAGCTTCGGAGCTATGGGTATTAATATGTCTTTTTTTCGCGCACCATAATGAATTTTTCCCCGATAACTTGGGTGATTTTAGCAATGAGCACAAAGACATCGGCAATACTGAAAATCACTTTAAAGGGAAAAGTACAATTCATATGCTGGGTGAATACTGTCTATTTGTCGAAACATAAGCGCCAAAAAACCGTATTAAATTTTCTTACCATAATTTAGTACAATATTTACTATACACTGAAATGTTGAGTAATCCAATAAACATCAAATTAATAACAATATTGTTTGCACCAATACACATGTATGTTTCCTAATCACAGACTAATATGACATGGTTCAATTTGCCAAATCGAGTAGAGCATTTGTATCGGGCTATATCCAAACATGGAATGAAATGACTAACTTTCACAAGAAATTTGTTGAAGATATGTGGTTTCTGGGGCGGAAAAAGTCAATACGGGAGCAAAATTTTTGTGGGAGCTATATGTAAATCTGAACCAATCAGACCTATTTTCACCACAGGCGTTCCCAGTTTAAATATAAGACGTTTTGCCAATTTTGAAGAAAATCTGTTGTAATATGTGGTATCTAGAGTGAAAAGAGTCAAATCGGGAGTGAAATTCGTATGGGGGCTATATCTAACTCTGAACCGATTTTCTTCAAATTAAATAGCGTTCGATCTTGTCCCGAAAAACTTCGCTGTGCAAAGTTTCGTTTGGTTCTGGCTACAATTGCGACCTGTATCGTGATTACATGAATAGATGGACGGACAGACAGACGGACATTGCTAAATCGATTCAAAAAGTGATTCTAAGTCGTATAAACATTCACAAAACATCATCAAATTCCGAAGATTCTTAAAAATTTCTCGATTGTTTACATGGAATTCCTCTATGTCGAACTATTTCTCATATTTTTTAACAGCTTTTGCACTAACAAAAGTAAAAGAAAGGCTAAAGTCGGGCGGGGCCGACTCTATGATACACTCCACTTTCTATCCGTATACAATTTAATTCGAAAAAAAAGCGAAAACGGGAAGGATTTTTGTATCCTGCAAATGTATGTTTGACAAAAAATGTTAAATCGGAAAGAACATATGTATGGGGTATATTGAAATCTGGAACGAAATAGGTGAAATATAATATGTATAGTTTGGGCAAAATCGGTTAAACATTTAGGAGCAACATTCGTATTTCGGCTATATCTAAATCTGAACCGATCTTACCCACTTTCACTATAGGTTTTTGTACTTGATTTTATAAGCTGTTGTGCCACATGTAAAGAAAATCGAGTACAATATGTGGTTTCTAAAGCGGCAAAAGTCAAATCGGGAGCGAGATTTGTATGGGGGCTATATCTAAATCTGAACCGATCTTACCCAATTTTTGCATAGGTTTTCTAGTTGGAGTGTAAGATGTTGTGCCAAATTTAAAGAAAATCGGGTACAATATGTAGTTTCTAGAGCGGAAAATGTCAAATCGGGAGCGACATTTGTATGGGAGCTATATCTAAATCTGAATCGATTTACCTCAAATTAAATAGCGTTCGTCCTTGATCCACAAAACTTACTTCCACCAATTTTTGTTAAGATCGGACTCTAATTGCGACCTGTAGTTTGATTACAACAATAGATGGACAGACAGACGGACAGACGGACATTGCTAAATCGACACAGAAAGTGATTCTAAGTCGATCGGTATACTTAACAATGGGTCTATCCCGCTTCCTTTTGGGCGTTACAAACAAATGCACAAAGCCATAATACTCTCGTGGAGTGTATAAAAATCGTCTATTGCGGCTACATGTAAACATCATTCCTGATTTGGCTCTTTCCGCTATATAAACCACATATATAACCGATTCTGGGGAAATTAAAAAAACATCATATTTTACCCAGAAATGTCTATCATGTTTTGATATACCTCTCATATATATCCTTCCCCACTTCATTCTTTCGGCTACACATATATTTACCGATTCTAATTAAACTTTGCACAACACTTCCAATTTCATACATTGGTCTACGTTTTAATATAGTTTAGAAATAAAATCCTAGATATGAAATAGATAGACCGATTATTTTAATTAAAAGAAAATCACAGTTATATTCTCTAAAATATAAAACGTCTGCAAGTGAAGGGATAGTTATAAACTATATCCGAGAATATTAAAAGATGACTGCGGACCTTTGTTCCCCCTCGAACCATATGAATCAATATATTGGTTAAAAACTGGCGAACACGAAATGCATATATTAAAATTAATAACTGATTACATTTTTAGCAAAATGTGATATACATGAAAGTTGCTGCATATTATCTCAGAAACTTTAAAAGATAGGGACATGTGGATTGAAGAGATCAATAGATCAACAAGTTATCCAAGGTAATTATTACTGTTTTCGATTTTGTGATATGTATATGTGAAAATATCGTCGCAACGACTATACCATACACTATTTTAACATCTTCGAAAAATTCTCATTGATTTAACATGGAATTTAGTACAAAGTGCTAAATTATTGACTTCATTCTTCTCTTATATTTCGCAAATGATTGGTCTTCATTGGTAGTCATCATCTTCTGGTTAATTCTCTCATCATTTTCATTGACTTCAAGCAGACATCGAAAGGCTTTTCCAGCCCTTGACACGAATAAATTATTATTCGATTATATGTTGGCTTGTTTATAATCGTCGGTTTGTTTGCCTGTTTCTCTTTTGGCACTTTTTGTGGGAGCATGAAATAAATATTTATGTAGTTTTGTAAATGTCTATATTTTGTTACATTTGAATGTTTTCCCAGCGGTGCTGTTTGTAGGACAGCAATTGCTTCTCATAAATGATGTGTCCTGAATAAATAATGTGACGCAGAAGTGAACATAAAACCTTGACCTTGGGGCCCTTTCGCCACAGAGATTGAAAGGTTATGTAGCTGCCACAATGTCAATATTAATTTGATAGAACTAAAAAATGACAAAAACAACATTTGTCGTCATAATTTCAATGATGGATTCACATTACATAAATGAATGGCACAGCACGTCCGAGTTCTGGACGATTTACATTATTTCATTTCATTTATTCTTGTAAATGTTGTTAGTTTTTTTTTGTTTGTTTGAGGAGATGTTTATTTGCTGTCTAGAGGTCAAGTCAGTATTTTAAAAATTATTTTATATTTTCTGTACGTATGCACAGTAAACCGACTCATTTTGTGTGGAGCCAAGAAAAGTAAAACAAGTAAGAAGGCGTTAAGTTCGGCCGGGCCGAATCTTATATACCCTCCACCACGGAGTGCATTCCATAGTATTACCAGCAGATTAAAGGAAGTCGACGAAAATTGTGATATTTTATGCACATTACTATATTTGTTTACTATTTCAAACTATAATGTATACATATGCGCACTATTTCAAATCGACTACTATATATAAATAAAATGCTGAAATAAATATATAATATATATATAAATAAATGTCTAAATATTAGGCGATTATTAGTCGCCATTAGAAAGAAGCATTTCCATTTACAGACAAAGTGAAAGAAAAAGAAAGAAAAGTATAAATTTTAAAGATATCCCCATTCGCCCCATTCTCCGCCCAAATGTACAAATTTCGAAAAAAACCTTTTTTGAGTCTTCATAGTCCGAATGTATACACCGAATTTCATGACTTCAACTTCAGCGGTTTGGTAGGTTTCATTTGTATCCCTCTTTTTAATTATATCCCTTAAAAGTACGAATTATGTGTCTATGCAATTAGAGGGATGTACACACCGAATTTCATGATTCTAGCTTTTGTCGTATCATTGGTATCATATTTTATCCCTTTTTGTTCCATTTCGCCCGCTAAAACTTTTATTTTTTTTGTGGTGCTTCCAAGCTACAAGAGTAATGTCCGCAACAAATTTTAACTGTATGAAAATAAGAAATTTAATTAATAAGCCAAGGCTACCAATATTTGTATACTATATATATATAATGGATATAATACTTCAATTCATAAAGTAAATATAAGGGAGCAATCATAAATGTCCTAACTATTGGGGGATAGAGAATGTATTTTCAGATACAGTCGTTTGGTTAGTTGTATTTCCATCCTATTTTAATTTCAAAAGTATAAATTTTGAAAAAACCTTATCTCTCACGTACGCAGTATAAGACAACTTCATGATTCAACAATTTTTTGTCGTAAAAGCAACAAAAAAGTACGAGCTTGCAAAAAAATATTTTACGTGGCTATGCAGTCAGAGGAATGTATGCACCGAATTCCATGATTCCATCAGCGGCCATTTTGTTGGTACCATTTTTATCCCCTTTTCCCAATTTGGCCCCCTCAAGAGTACGACTATCTAAAATCTCTTTATTTTACGTATCTACATAATTCATCATTCTATCTGTATTCGTTTAGTTGGTACTATTTTTATCCCCTGTAGCCATTGTATCCATTGAAAGTACGAATTTGGAAAAAAACGTTTTATTTTTCATGTCTACGCAGTCAGTGGAATGTATACTCCGAATTTCATGATTCTAGCTGCTGTCATTTGGTAGGTACTATTTTTATCCCCTTTTCCCATTTGAACCCCAAAAAGTACGAATTTTGGAGAGTTCTTTTATTTTACGTGTCTACGCAATCAGAGGAATGAATATATCGAATTTCATTATTCTAGGTGCAGCCGTTATGTTGGTGCTATTTTTATCCCTCTATCCCCATTTAACCCCTTAGAACTACGAATTTAGAAAAAATACTTTTATATTATGTATCTACTCTATTAGAGGAATGTACACACCAAATTTCGTGTTTCTATCGGTTGTCGTTTGATAGGTACCATTTTTATCCCTTTTTGTCCCATTTCGTCCCCTACAAATAAAAATCACTCTATGGTGCCCTTTTATGCTATAGAGGGCATTGCAAATATCATCTAAATACAAGCTAATATGTTCAAAAACATGCTGAAATACTCTAAATATTAGGGGTATTTTCAGACCTTGTGAGGGAAAAATTTTTCCCTCTGGGCCGATTTCGTCCACTTTCAATCCCAACCGATCTACAACCATAAGACACATTTGGGAAAAATTTGAACCTCCTAGCTCATTTCGTTCGGCCGCTATCGTGCTTTCAACAGACAGACAGACAGACGGACATGGCTATATCGTCTTAGAATTTTACCACGACCCAGAATATATATACTTTATGGGATCTACGATGAATATTTCAAGGTGTTACAAACGGAATGACAAAGTGAATATACCCCCATCCTGGAGGTGGAGAGTATAAAAAGTTACCCCCTGAAAATGAAGTTCCGATTATTACTAAAATATTTCGGCCCTATCAACATCTGCTGGGAAGCAACCTACCAATCTACCTCTAAATATTGGGGTTTCCGTTATTATTTGATTATCTCCGATATTAATAGTTTTTACAAAACCCATGAAGTAATTTTTAGAGAACTCAAAATATTATTATACTACTTTGTGAAGAATCGATTTCCGTACGGCCGACATGACTGAACAAAAATTCATTACACTCAGAAAAAAGTGGAGCTTATAACGAAAGTAGCACATGCTTTGAACTTGATTCTAGTTCAATTTTCCTCAAACCAAGTAAATATTTACTCAAACTAATGAAAATTCCAGTAAGTAAATTTTAACTAAATTCAAGTAAAATTTACTGAAGACTTTTACTGAAGAATTTTTACTTAAGCTGAGGAAGATTTTACTTGATACAAGAAAGAAGTGAACTTCAATTGAACTAAAAATATTCAAATAAATGATTTTGCTTCAGAGTATGCAAAACTGATACAAAAATTGGCAACATAAAATATTTCACAAAAAATTCATTATGCCTCTACCATAAATAGTTGAGCTATTATTCCATGATTGCTGCGAAGGCAAGATAGCCCTTCGCGGTGGTTATTTAGAATAATACTTGAAGTATTTAAGAAATAAGTCTCGGCAAAAGAAAGAGAATTGATTCTTAGATTAAAATTTAAGAATTTTCTAAATAATTTGAAGAGATTTTTTTATGAGTTCGTTAAACTAAAATGAATGAAGATAATACATTTCAGTAAACACTTTAACTTAATTTTAAGAAAAAATTCATTTATTAGTTAAAATTTCCTGAATGAATTTTTTTTCATACCTTCCTTCTTAAAACCTTGGAAATTTTCTTCCACATAAGTATGAATTTACTCAATTGTATAATTTGTTATTAGATCCAATGAAATGTTTTTAAGTAAATTTACTACCCTATTTCTAGTAAATGAACTATTTGCTATGACTTTGAAGTAAGGAAACTTTACTCATTTCTATATTCATATATAGTTAATTTTCCTATATTCAAGGAATTTTTTACTAAACTGAAGTAAAATTGCTGAACTAAATTGGAGTATGGATTTTACTCAAATTTAGGAATGCTATTTTTCTGAGTGTACGAACGTATCAAATTTTCTCTTTTGCAATTTTGAGTATGAATGATGCCGCGATATCCCGGACAAAACTTATTCAACATCAATTCACAAATTTCGGTGACAAAAACAGCTTTGTCACACATGGGCTTTGAAAATGACTAAAATATATATTTTTGTTTTTCTTTGTCTGATATCTCCTGTAATAGATGCGATAAGGTAATACGAAAGTGAATTCTAAGATCAACCTATACATATAAATATAATCCTTTGATCCGAGATTATTATCAATTCCGATCAATCCTTATAAAATCAGAAAATTACCTCGTCATTTTCTATTCAAATTTGGTTTTAAATGGTTTTGTTTTTTAAATTTAAAGAAATGCTAGTGATTCATAATGGTAGCTTTATCTGTATGAAGTCTTGATCTACCAAGGGTTAATTTGGAAGGAAATTTGCAAATATGATTTTACAATTAATTCGTAAGTTTGTAAGAGTTTTCAATCGACATCAGATATGTGCTTATAATGAGCACATCGTGACCTCTCACTTGGTAAATGACCCTAAAACGCTGAAAAAACTCACTCGCGAACGTAATTAGTTTTTGTTGACAATTAAATATGTAAGCTGCCTAAAGGCTTATGTAAAATGTAAACATTGTGTAATAGTATTCAATTTCATGAATAAATATAATTTAAGTGATTGTGAAAAAACAACAGGCGACTTTAGAAGGGGGTTTAGGAAGGGGAGATCGAGCATCAACCAGCATTAATTGATAAAAAGAAACCCATGTACCTTGTGTAAGGTGAGTTTATATTTAATAAATATTAAATTCTTAACTTATTTCTTATGTATTCCACAAAGCAAATAAAAACTGAAATCATTTTGATAAATAGAGGGATGGAAATGGTACAGAACTCAGACTGCGTAGTCGAGCAATAACTGGATCTTTTTTGAAAAGTGTACGTTTTGGTGGAAAGGGGGGTATACATGATGTGTACACTAGAGATGGGCGCGACTCACGTGAACTTCGTGCGAGATTCAATATTTTTCCTTCGTGAGCGTTCGTGAACGTGAGCGCTCCCATCTCTAGTGTACACCCATCCGGCTGCATGGGCTAGTGTCATTAATGATTTTTGAAATTCTTAACAATTCTTTCACATTTAAATATGTTCCAACGGAATGGCTGCTATAGAATTGAAACAATAAATTAAGTTTTTTTTATAGCCTCACTCTAGAGTAGGATGGTGTATATCATTTGGGACAGAAAAAAGTGAAGGAGTGACTTAAGTATGGTTGGACCAAAAGCAGTTCACAATATTTTAAGATGTTTGAGTCAAGTCCGTCCGCCCGTCCGTCCCTCTGTCAGGCTGGTGTACATGTTAAAAGGAGTTAAGGAATCAATTCAAGCTATGTACATGGTATTATTTTTCCTAAACTTGGTTTAAGTTCGTACCTCCCGTTCTGATACCTCCCACACAAATGGTCCATATTCCTATGTTAAATTAAAACTAATGTAACTTCCACACCGATACTCAGAATCAGCTATATTTTGGTATTTTATAATGTTTTTATAAGTGTACAAAATATGACGGGGTTTTGCCACTCTCCTTTCAGTACCTCCCACACGAAAAGGTTATGGTGACCTATATAAAATTAAATATTTACGGATGATCGGAATACTGTGAATTTGCTTTTATAGAAATTACATTCGCGTGGAATATGAGCGATATTGCCACACCCCTTTTGGTACCTCCCACACAAAATGGCATAAACTTTGGTTACAATAAAACCGACAAAAAATCCATACGGGTAGTCAAAATCATTTGCAATGTGATATTTGAAAATGCTTTTATAAGAACTTTAAATCTAAATAACATTTACGCTTTAGCCACGCTCCTTCTAGAGCCTCCCACACAATTGTATCCTAGATAATATTAAATCCTTCATAACTTTTATACTGGTATATGTAATCCACTATGACTTGATATTTGATCATGTTTTTACAATTGTTTTATAAATTAATTCCTAATATATATATATATATATATATATATATATATATATATATATATATATATATATATATGTGTTCTCTTGCTTACTTTTTTTTGGAAAACGTTTATTTGGAATAAGATCAATTTAACAAAACCTGAGGAAAGTGTTACCAAAAAAAAATTATTTAGCTTCAGAGTAAGCAAAACGCATATAAAATTGACAAAATGAAATAATTCTCAATGGTTTCATGATACTTCTGCCATAAAGAGCTAAGCTTTTATTGCATGTCTGCTGCAAAGGCAGTGATTGTTTAGAATAAGTATTTAATTCGAAAGCCTAGACAAACAAACGAGGATTGCTTCTTAAACTATAATTCAGGTATAAATTCTCTGAAGTGCTTTTATAAGTTCAACGAGTCTCCCCAGGCAAAAAATAGTATAATTAAAATTAACAGAACAAACAGAATGGCATACTATGGTGTATTAAGAATAATAATACAAAATAAATTTTAATTTCATAAATTTAATTTTTTATGTGTCATGGCCCTAGTCCCTGTTGTAATTGTTAAAAATATCTGAAATGATTTGTTTCCAAAAATTATTGGGTTTCGGTATAGGCACCCCTAGTATAGGGCCAATGTTGATTTTGAATAAAACACAATTCAATTAATTATGTATGGAACAAAATATCGGCCAAATGGCCCCATCCGATGGTCCAAATGTTCGATGACGCTGAGGTAAAATTGAGGTTCTATGCCGTTAATGTACCGAATTATCTTATCCTTTAGCTCATGAATTGTTGCAGGCTTATCGACCTACACCTTTTCTTTCAAATAACCCCAAAGAAAGAAGTTCAACGGTGTCAAATCACATGATCTTGGCGGCCAATTGACATGGCCACCATTTGAGATCAGAAGATCCATTGTTTCGTTAGCTGTGCGGCTAGTGGCACCGTACTGTTGAAACCACACATCGTCCACATCCATATCTTCCAATGGCTATGGACCATAAAAAGTTCGTTATCATCTCACGATAGCGACGACTATTCACAGTAACTGCCTGACCCGCCTCATTTTGGAAAAATACGGCCCGATTATGCCTCCAGCCCATAAACCGCACCAAACAGTCACTATTTGTGGGTGCATTGGTTTTTCGACAATCACTATTGGATTAGATTATCATTCGCACAAATGCGGAAATTCTGCTTATTGACGAATTCACTGAAGTGAAAATGTGCCTCATCACTGACATTTTGATTTGAACGCCCATTTTCGTAATAAGCCTGAATAACTTTAACGCGTTGCTCGATTGTGTATCTTTCCATGGTTCAAATTGAGTTAGTCTGAAAGTGAGAAATGTCAAATGAAATTCAGAAAAAAAATTGACGTTTAGGTGTGGTTCACATTCCACAACGGCCCTTACAATTTACTTACAAAGAAGCACTAAGAAAAGTTTATGATTCTTTCGACACATGCGACACATTGTTAAGTATACCGATCGACTTAGAATCACTTTCTGAGTCGATTTAGCAATGTCCGTCTGTCTGTCCATCTATTGTTGTAATCAAACTGCAGGTCGCAATTATAGTCCGATCTTAACAAAAATTGCCACAAGTAAGTTTTGTGGATCAAGGACGAACGCTATTTAATTTGAGGCAAATCGGTTCAGATTTAGATATAGCCCCCATACAAATGTCGCTCCCGATTTGACATTTTCCGCTCTAGAAACCACATATTGTACCCAATTTTCTTTAAATTTGGCACAACATCTTATAATCCAACTAAAAACACTTATGGAAAAATTGGATAAGATCGGTTCAGATTTAGATATAGCCCCAATACAAATGTCGCTCCCGATTTGACATTTTCCGCTCTAGAAACGACATATTGTACCCGATTTTGTTGAAATTTGACACAACATCTTATAAACCAACAAGAAACACATATGCAGAAATTATGTAAGATCGGTTCAGATTTAGATATAACCCCCATACAAATGTCGCTCCCGATTTGACGTTTTCCGCTGTAGAAACTACATATTGTACCCGATTTACTTTAAATTTGGCACAACATCTTATAATCCAACTAGAAATGTCAAATCGCTCCCGATTTGACATTTTCCGCTGTAGAAACTACATATTGTACCCGATTTTCTTTAAATTTGGCACAACATCTTATAATCCAACTAGAAACACCTATGCAGAAAGTCGGCAAGATCGGTTCAGATTTAAATATAGCCCCCATACAAATGTCGCTACCGATTTGACATTTTCCGCTCTAGAAACCACATATTGTATCCGATTTTCTTTAAATTTGTCACAACATCTTATAATCCAACTAAAACACCTACGCAAATATTGGGTAAGATCGGTTCAGATTTAGATATAGCTCCCATACAAATGTTGCTCCCGATTTGACATTTTCCGCTCTAGAAACCACATATTATACTCGATTTTCTTTAAATTTGGTACAACATCTTATAAGCCAACTAGAAACACATACGCAGAAATAAGGTAAGGTCGGTTCAGATTTAGATATAGCCCCCATACAAATGTCGCTCCCGATTTGACATTTTCCGCTCTAGAAACCACATATTGTACCCGTTTTTCTTTAAATTTGGCACAACAGCTTATAATCCAAGTAAAAAACCTATTGTGAAAGTGGCTAAGATCGGTTCAGATTTAGATATATCATATACAAATACAAATGTTGCTCCCAAATGTTTAACCGATTTTGGCCAAACTATACATATTATATTTCACCTATATCGTTCCAGATATCAATATACCCCCATACAAATGCCCTTCCCGATTTAACATTTTTGTCAAACTTTTTCACCGAATTAAATTGTATTCGGATAGAAAGTGGAGTGTATCATAGAGTCGGCCCACCCGACTTTAGCCTTTCCTTACTTGTTTTCTGTAGTATTAGGACAAGTTGTTTCATGAAGCACATGTTATATACTATTTTAAAGTTTCCCAAGTTTCCGATGAATAGCCATTTCATGAAAGTTATTCAATTTTTAACATACACATTCTTACAACAAACACTTGGTATAGGTTTTAAATGTTTGTTTAAGTTTTGCATTCAATATTTTACAAAACATACATCATCAATATGTATACCCTCCCTCATTCACTGACGTAGTTTTTCACTTGGAAATTTGATACATATGTGTTATATTAGGGTTTTCATTTTTCTCAAAATTTAGAAATTTGGATATATAAAACTAACAAATTCCTGTTACTTTGCACGCGGAACATTTTCTCATACACCAGTTCCTAGAAAAATAAGGTGGTATTTGTAGCGTTCTGTCTCATTACACTGTCCGACAGTCCATATTATACTTGAACTCAATGATACACGTCTGAAACTATAGGCGAAATGGAGTTAATTGACATTTATAGTTTTTCATTTCCTCATCTTGTTATTCCTTAAAAGGGCTACAAAGTTCCAAAGGATACAACTTTTCAAAAATTATCAAATTAAAGCGGAGAATATCTGAAAAAATAATTTAAATTGCATATTTTTGTCTTATTAATTCAGCATTAACAACCATTTCAAGTTGCCCTCCTAAGAAGTAAATTTTGTATAAACTAAATAAACTGACGGTGTGAATTTAAATAGCTGCTACATTAATACAGATTGAAGCTTGCAATTTAAAGTATTTGCCGCAAACATACTTCACTTCTATTTGATACTAATATTGATAACGTAGGATCGCAATAGATATCTAAAATAATTAAAAAAAAAACGAATTAACTTAATTTTACTTACAGTTTAAGAGGTACATATATCATGTGGTTCATGTGAAACAACGTTTTTAAAAATTGTTGTACGGTGTTGCTAACCATTTTTAATTTCTTGAAAAATGATTTATACTGCGAGACTACGTAGTCTGTGCTATGTTCCCATTTTCACTATTTTTCCAGTTTCTAGATCCGACACTTTCGAAAATACAAATTTATTGTTTCCAGTTCCTATAAAGCACGAGGAATTTAGATACTCAAATTATCGATTCCAGCTACAACACTTTAGTTGTTACCATGTTTTTTCCTTTTCCCTTAAAAGTACAAATTTGGCCAAAATAAATTGTTGCTCGTCTACGTATTCATCGGAATGTACACACCAAAATTAGCGATTCTAGTTGCCACTTTTTTGTTGGTAACATTTTATCGCCCTTTGTTCCACTTCCCCCTAAAAGTATAGTCGGGCGGGCCGGTTATATGATACCTCCACCACCTGGATAGGGGTATACTAACTTTGTCATTCCTTTTGTAACACCTTAAAATATCGACCTGAGTCCCCATAAAGTGTATATATTCTTGATAAAATTCTAAGATGTTCTAAGTCTGTTGAAAGCACGCTAGAATCTAAACAAAATGAGCTAGGACGTCCAAATAAATGCGTATTATAGTCGTAGATCGGTTGTGACTGAAACTGGGCGAAATCGGACAAAGGGAAAATTTTTTCCCTCACAAGGACTACAAATACCCATTATAACCTCTAATATTTTAGAGTATTAAACATGTTTCTATACACTCCACGAGAGTATTATGTCTTTGTTCATTTGTTTGTAACACCCAAAAGGAAGGGAGATAGACCCATTATCAATTATACCGATCGACTTAGAATCACTTTGTGAATCGATTTAGCAATGTCCGTCTGGCTGTCCACCTATTCTTGTAATCACGATACAGGTCGCAATTGTAACCAGAACCAAAGGAAACTTTGCACAACGAAGTTTTTCGGGACAAGGACGAACGGTATTTGATTTAGAGAAAATCGGTTCAGATTTAGATATAGCCCCCATACGAGTTTTTTGACCCTTTTCTTTCTAGATACAATATATTTTAACAGATTTTCTTCAAAATTGGCATAACATCTTATAATTCAACTAGAAACACCTGTGGTAAAAATGCGTTAGATCGGTTCAGATTTATATATAGCTCCCATACAAATTTCGCTTCCAATTTGACTTTTTCCACTATTGAATCCACATATGCTAACAGATTTTCTTCAAATTTCGCAAAACATCTTATATTTAAACTAGGAACAACTATGGTGAAAATAGGTCAGATCGGTTCAGATTTATATATAGCTCCCATACAAATTTGGCTCCCGATTTGACTTTTTCTGCTCTAAAAATCACATGTTTTAACAGATCTTCTACAAATCTTGCAAAATATCTTATATTTCAACTAGAAACACCCATGGCGAAAAACAAATTTCGCTGCGGACTTTTTCCGCAGAAACGACGTATTTCACCAAATTTCTTCAAATTTGGCAAAACGCGTCATACTTGAACTGGAAGAACTTATTGTGAAAGTTAGTCACTTCATTCCACTTTTGGATATAGCCCCAATACAAATATTCTACTCGATTTGACAAATTGGACCAGGCCATATTAGTCTGTGATTAAGAAACATACAAAAATTCTTCCCGTTTTCACTTTTTTACCGAATTGAATTGTATTCGTATAGGAAAGTGGGTGTATCATATAGTCGGCCCCCCGCCCGCCTTTCGTTTCTTGTTTTCAATATGGCTGTTTGTACTTACTTGATATTGGGTATACGCATTCCCTCATTATATATTTTTTCCGTATTCATACTGGTACCAACCAAACGGCTGTACCTAGAATAATGAAATTCGATGTAAATATTCCTCTGATTACGTAGACACGGATTTTTTCAAATTCGTACTATTTGGGGTAAAATGAAAAAAGGGGTTAAAAATTGTACCAACCAAATGACCTCAGCTAGAGTCATGAAATTCGGAGTATACATTCCTCTGACACGAAAAATAAATGTTTTTTTTTTTAATTTGTACTTTCAAGGGATACAATGGGAACAGATGGATAAAAATGGTGCCAACTAAAATGGATACAGTTAGAATCATGAACACATAAAATAAAGAGATTTTAGAAAGTCGTACTATTAAGGGGGTAAAATGGGGAAAAAGGGATAAAAATGGTACCAACCAAATGGGCCGCAGCTAGAATCATGGAATTCGGTGTATAGACACGGAAAATAAAAAGATTTTTCGAAATTCGTACTCTTCGACTTTTACGGCAAAAATTGGTTGAATCATGTAGTTGGTTATCTTGCCCTTTTGTACTTTTGTTATTAAAATAGGATGGAAATACAACCAACTGTATCAACAACTATCTACTAATATTTATGGTATTTAAGCTTTTTTGAAGATTTCTGTGTTTTATTTACTTTGTGTATTGGCTTGAAGTATTATTTCGATATATATAGTATAAATATATTGATAGCCTTGCGTTATAAGCGTAGTTTGAAATAATAAAAATATTATATTTATTTATAAAATATTTTTTCAATATCTTTATTTGTTTTGGTTTAGTTGTATTTAAAAAAATACATGTTCCTGCATTGTTACTGCTCTTCTACGAAAATCGACAGTCTCTGTGAAATGCAATCCATGGTGGAGGGCGTATATAAAGTTCGGCCCGACCGAACTTAGCGCCGCATTTACTTTTTTTGTATAGAATTTACTCGCTTAACTTACTGCTTACTACTCTCTTAGTTACCGAGTAAGGTGGTGCCAGATTTTATCTCTGATTTATTTAAATAAAACCAGTGGATAAAAATGTTGCCACCATATCAAGTTTCTTAATTGTAAGCTAGTAAGCTCAATCGAGCGGGCCTAATGCTCAGAAAAACACATGCCTCGTATTACAAGAAAGCAAAATATATCATACAAATATTCTACATGATTATTTCAGAAAATAATATGATATGTCTACATGTGTACAGAAAAGTGAATGAAGTTACATACCATTAAAAGGTACTTGTAATGCCTTTAAAATAAGATCTTGATGGGTCTTGTACACAAAAATGTTTCAGAGATATTATCAAATATATGTATTATGGTTAATCGAGAATTGTGTTAAAGTAAAGTGACAATTGTAGGTGTCTGATGACGAGATATTAATTCCACCATAAACTACACACGCCGACGAACGCTTTCATCTTTACACTTTGAGTCCTACATATAACTTTTGGTCCATGACATTTATACGTTGTGTTCACTACAAATCAAATATAATTTTTCAACAATTTCCAATTTATTTTTTTTTTAATTTCTGCCAAAAATATGGATTTGGGACCAGTGTGGCGCTGTAAGAGCCATATTACATTTCATGATTCTACCTTCAGTCGTGTTGTTGGTACCTTTTTTATCCATTTATCCATATTTACCCTTTAAAAGTATTACTTTCGAAAAATCCCTTCATTTAAGGTTACTAAGCTTTTGGATGCGTGGTTTAAATGTTCCAATAGAAAAAGTTGGAAACATCGTAATACGTTAAAGAGAGATTTCGAAAAATTGTTCAGTTCCCTGAAAAAGTCATACATTTTTGGTACTTTTTCTTTAGCATTTTAACCACATTTCCTGCACCATATTTACACTTACACATATATAAAAATATTTTTTTCGAGACACCCTATTTTTCCTACAATTCAACTTCCTACCAGTCGCTACGGACATCAACGCTTATTTATAATCGCACCCTAATATATGTTATTTTAGTCGCTGGTCATTTATTGTATGTCCACGAACGCATCCGTTCGTGTTTTATCGCGACTCAAATTTGAACATCTTTAATGTGAAGTAGTCCCCACCAGACTGTGATACAGGGCATTTGATTGTAGCACCCGAAAGGAAGCGAGGCACTTCCGCCGTATATTTTTTGTTTCGCTGCGTAACGAAGTATCTTCGGAAGATTTTTTATTATATTTAAAATAATGCTGATAAAGTAGTGATAGCCGAGTTCGTTCTGTCTATATCGGATGATATGTAGCTTGTTTGTCCTGGTTGCAGACAGACCAGGATTGATTTCTCCAACATTGGATTCTATCACAGAAATTCAATATACTAAAGTTTCATGGAAATTTTCGAAAAACAACAACAAAGTCATGGATGGATGTGTGCTATTCTTGTCCTTTGTACTTTATGCTACAAAGAAATCTGTGTTTTCTATTTAATTGTCAGTATGTGTATATTTTGGGACTCCCTTAATTTAAAATTTGTTGAGTTGTATCCGTCTACTCCAAATATGTTATACTGCGTGATGGTGTTTCTTGGCAAGTGAAGTGGTTACGGGAAGGCCGTAATATGCACTCTGGAAATCGCATTTTGTTGTTGTTCATAAATTGTTTCCTTTATTATGTCGATGGACATCAACATTGCCGCCCTGTTCGCCCTGTATCTTCTGATTTTAATCAGATTTTATTTTAAAATTATCTTTTTAGAAATAATTAATTAGTGAAAGTGAATCCGCATTATGACAACTAATATTTGAACATAACTTTCACAATAATTGAATTCCTATGGTATATAAATGACATGAGCTGGTATTATAACATTTATATTTAAAGTGTTTTAAATTGTTTGGCATGTTTTCATGTAGAAATTAAAGACTTTCCAAGAATTAAAATTTAAATTTCATAGAAAAGTACAAAATTAATCGGCTCGTCTACGTTAAGAGCCGACGTGCGTTGCAACGCAACCATTTTAGGTACATATTTCGCATGGAATAAAGACATTTAAATTGAATAAATTCGGAGTCAACGTCCTGCATATAATATCTCCGGGCAATAAAATATTACTGGTCGCAAAAATAGCAATATGAAACCGGATTTTATTTTTTCAAAAACTATTTTCTGATTATTTTCTGATATAAAAATCCAACAATTCATAAAACGGGGAAAAAAATCCCAAAAATGTGATTCTTTAGAAAATCAAGGATCCGAAGAAAAAAAACAACTATGTCCGAAAATAATATTCAATTATTTTATTCGAATTGATTATATTCTAGTGATCCGGCTGAACGAATTGTTGATTTAAATATATAGTTAATTTTACTTTGACTAATTCGCCTGTTAGACTAAGCTTGTGCTAAAAGTTTCCGAGATTGTTCGTCTAAACTGTACTTTAAATTTGCAATTCAATTTAATGCATAAAAAGTATTCTTCACTTCAATTGATTTCGATGAACTTTGAGCAAAACACACAGATTAGTGAACGTGCCACTAAAAATGGGAAATTACGAGAATGTGTTTACTATATGCGACCGCAGTGAGGCCGCAGGAATGACAGCTCATAATAAAATAAACACAAAATTATAGCTTCGAAATCTTTTAATAAAATGAGTGGAGCTGACTATATGATACCCTACACTGCTCTTTACCAAAAATGCATGGTTTAAATATGAATTATTTAATCGGGCGGGCATCGTTTAAAAGTCAAATCGGGAACTGTTTTTATATGATGGTTATATATAAATCTGAACCGATTTGGCAAATTTTTACCATAGATTCTCCTAGTTTAAAAATAAACTGTTGTGCCAAATTTAAAGAAATTCGGTTAAAATATATGAAAAAATGTAAATCGGGGCCGATTTTTGAATAGGGGATATACAGGGTGGCGCAGAATGTGCTATATAGTTTGAATTCTTTACAACTTTTTTAATTATTATTCTTTCTTTGTTTTTTAGCATTTTGTGAAGGAGACTTGGGGAATTAATTACGAATCATTACACGATCGAACAACGCCGTACATTTTTCAAACCAACTGTCAAACTTCACAATATTGACAATTTGGTAATGAGCGATTTTCTATTAAATGGGTATGTCAACAAGCAAAACTGTAGGATTTGGGCCACGGAAAATCCAAGAGCAGTTCATCAGCAGCAATTACACCCACTTAAGTGTACTGTTTGGTGAGGTGTATCCTCCGAAAGGATAATTGGCCCATATTTTTTTTTGAAAATGAAAGTGGTGTCTCAATCTCTGTTATGGAAAATATGCAAATAAGAGCACGTATGTGCGAACCAGAAAAATGGACATGACTTACAGAATATCATTTTTCAAAGCAAATTGCAAAGAAATCCTCTATATTATACTGTATTTAAAAAAGATAATAATCGCATAAATAAAACGTTATAAACCATTTAAACCATAAATTTGAATCAAATTGCATAAAATGGTTTTAAAGCGAAAAAATTCAAAACGGGAACGATTTTTGTATGGCAGCTATATAAGATCTTAATCAATGTGAGCCACCTTAACTACAGGTGTTTCTAGTTGATATATAAGGCGTTTTACCAGTTTTTAACAAAATCTGTTAAAATATGTGGTTTCTAGAGCGAAGCAAGTAAGGAAAGGCTAAAGTCGGGCGGTGCCGACTATATGATACACTCCACTTTCTATCCGAATACAATTCAACTCGGTAAAAAAGTGAAAACGGGAAGAATTTTTGTATGTTTCCTAATCATAGGCTAATATGACCAGGTCCAATTTGTTCAAATCGGAAATATTTATATCGGTGCTATATCCAAACATGGAATATAGTGACTAACTTTCACAATAAGTTCATCCTGTTCAAATATAACGTGTTAAGCTCATTTTGTGAAATTCGTGCTTTCTGGTGCGGAAAAAGTCTATCCGAAATATGTATGGGAAATTTTTTGGGCGAAATTTCTATGGGAGCTTATATGTAAATCTGAACCGATGACCCATTTTCACCGTGGGTGTTTCCAGTTGAAATATGAGATATTTTGAAAGATTTGAAGAAGATCTGTTAAAATATGTGGTTTATAGAGTGGAAAAAGTGAAATCGGGAGTAAAATTTGTGTGGGAGCTATATATAAATCTGAACCGATCTGATCCATTTGTGTCATGGCTGTTTATAGAACAAATATAAGATATTTCACCTAATTTGATGAGGATCTGTTAAAATATGTGGCTTCTAGAGCAGAAAAAGTCAAATCGAGAGCGAAATTTTAATGGGAGCCATATATAAATCTGAACCGATCTGACATATTTTCACCATAGGTGTTTAAATTTATTTAATTTTGTTTAAATATAAGATGTTTTGCCAAATCTGAAGACAATCTGATACAATATGTGGTTTCTAGACGATCTCACACATTTTTATCACAGGTGTTTCTAGTTGAAATATAAGATGTTTTGCCAATTGTAAAGAAAATCTGTTGTAATATGTGGTATCTAGAGTGAAAAGAGTCAAATCGGGAGTGAAATTCGTACGGGGGCTATATCTAAATCTGAACCAATTTTCTTCAAATTAAACAGCGTTCGTTGTTGTACCAAAAAACTACGTTGTGTAAAGTTTCATTTGGTTCTG